>OMKR01092833.1:0-11278 GCA_900302355.1 Cyttopsis rosea
GGAAGAAAAATACGCCCCCCCCCCCACAAAACATTTGCATTTCAGTGCTGTTTTATAGACATACAGCAGATTGGCCCTCCCCAGAAGATGTTCCCCCAGCATTTATTGATTTTCTATAGAGAAAATCTGTGCAATATTGCTGAATAGCTTGTTGGTTGACATTATAGAAAACAGAAGTGGGAAAGTTCTCTCGCAGCTTCCTGTTTTCTCCTGTGCCGGCACTGTGTTCCACTGTTTTGTCTGAGAGTAGATTTCCTGTGCTGAGAAGGAAGATATCGGCCCCTGTCCTGCCTCTTCTCGTAACGGCCATCCCCAGGCATGAATACTAGGAAGAGGTTAAAAGTGTGTGTACCACACCTTAGCCTTTGTCTCTGTTCAGGTCTCTTGTTTTCAGTGCGGGTCAGCCCACTGGGTTTGTATACTATATGAGCTGCTGTATGGCCTAACATTGTCCTCATTTAGTTCTCCTACTTCTGATATCTATCCGATTTGGACACTTCATCCAGTCCAGAAAATAGAGTACACCACGACAATTGTGTCTGAAATGTCAATTGTGATCTGTGCTCAGCGTTTATTTACAGTAACTCTGCCCACATGCTTTGATTTAGCCTCCTGATGGCGTACCGCAAGTGAGAAAATACTCTAGAAAACTCTTCTTCATAGCTATCATGCTTTGTTCCACACGGGAAAACAAACAATGTACGAACACTTTCGCTATTTTCTAATTAGGGCAGCACTGATACTTGGGCTTGCATTGGATATCGGTACCAGGGTAGAGTTTGTTATCTGTCTTGAAGAATACATCTCACACAACAATCCAGTGTCGTACCACATTTAGATGTATGTTAGATGGCTCTAGGTTGTTTCTAACGGTCTCAAGAAAGCCGAAAACCATGTCAACTTCCTTTTAATCTCTGTCCTATCATATGGTGCTTGATATCAGATTTTGGCATTGGGGATGTTCTCCATTCATCAGGCCAATATCGCAAGATGTTGATGCTTCGAATTTATATTGATCGACAAACGGGTCAACTCCCTCGCTTAACTTGTGTTTTCACCGTGATGACTACTACTCCAACGTATATGAACTGGTAAATAATAAGCAGAAATGTATTCTAATTAACTGAAGTGTGTGTTAAAATGCACAGTGGTGAAGACATCACTCCTGAGGTGCTGCGACAGCGCGAGGCAAAATGGCTCGAGATGCTCAACAGCTGGGACAAGTGGATGGCCAAAAAACACAAGAAGGTTGGTTTTCGTTTTGATCAGGAGCTGTTCATGAGAGCAGTGGGGGTGGTGGAGGCTAATGGTGGGCTAGATTAGGTGGGCAGATTATACAATTTGGATCCATAGATACATTATTAAATGGAATTAAATCCCTTTACCAGTGGTATTTTTCTGATTTAAAGACATGTTTGTATCACTGCCTTCTATTCTGTGTTCGTGCATACCTAGTTCAACGCTGCATATATAACATTGGACATTAATGAGTGGAAAGTTAAGTATCACTCCTTATTTTGTAGTGGCTGTACAGAAAATCCTACTGGGCATATGTCTGCATATCATGGAGAATACTCCTCTACACTTGGTCATTCTAAGGCAGTGGGAATTACATTGAGATTATATAATTAGTTGTTGAAAATATACCTTCAGATGATTTTCATGATTTCATTACATAGACTGGTTAATGTTCACGGTCCCCTGCCTATTATAAAAGGGTTTATACCCTTTATATTATTATATTATACCCAACTCATTGTCAAAGGCCACAGTTCTTGGACTGATCATAAACTAAGTTAAATAACCTTTTGATTCTTGGAACTTGAAGTTGTTTTCATTTCAGTCTCTTTGAAATGTAAAAGGAAGTTGGCCACTGTAAAGCTGCAACGGGTTGATACTCTATATATAATATAATAATAATGTCCAGTCTGTTACCATTTACCATATGCCAATCGGATCATCCAATGCCATCAACCAAAGTCGTTACATGGTTTTGGTCAGATTGTCAGTTGTGTTTTAATTATTAACCTACTTCAAAGTGATAAAAGTTGACTGTTAACGTTAATATCTAATATATTTTCCAAACCATATTCACTCTAAAATAATTTGCGGGCCACTACACTATTCCACCAGGCTGGCAATCCGCTGGTTGTTCTTTAGCATGTATCTGGTCAGAAAAGCTTCCCCCACAAAACATCCTGTTGTTATGTCACATTATGTAAGGCTCAGTAGGATGGTACTCTTGTGCGTCAGGTGAAGCTGCGCTGCCAGAAGGGGATCCCCCCCTCGCTGCGGGGCCGGGCATGGCTCTATCTGAGTGGAGGAAAGGTGAAAAGGGAGCAAAACAGTGGAATGTTCCAGGTTAGTGATACTTTCAAGGCTTCTTTGGGTCAGGAAGAACCATGAACGGTTCTTCTATTTACTCCAAGTTATTTAATATTCCTGGGAAATATTTTTGTCAAAATGTCTATTTGTGTCTCTTTCAAGTATATTCAAATTATTTGAATATTAGAATGCTTTGGAAATATTCCAAAAAATAGCAGACAAATATTGATTTTTAATCATGCAATTATGTCTATTTTTACCTACAAGTTACTTCCGGTTTAAACATTTTTAGAAATAATAATAATATAAATTAATAAATCAATCAAATGATTTTACATTATACAGGTACAGTGAAATGTCGCATGGCTTCTCCCGATGTAGTTAAAATAAATAAATAAATAAAAGCAGCACCAGAAAACAGTGGTAATAGCAGCATAATTTAGTTTATTCTTTGTTGCAAAATCTTTGTGTTTAGAAATTGTGTATGGTAGCAGTCTCTGGGGGGGTGGGGCGCTCACAGATCCTGTAATCGGGTTGGGCAGGGAGGGGTGTGATGGAGGCCACAGCTCTGGGAAATAAGCAGTTCCTCAGTCCATCTGAACCGTTTGCCGGACGGCAGCGGTGCAAACAGGGAGTGGCCGGGGTGTGTGGTGTCCCTGATAATGCTGCTAGCCTTCTTCCTCAGTCGACTGGCATAGATGGTGTCCAGGTTTGGGAGCTCCATTCCGACAATGCGCGAGGCCGCCTTCACCACATGATGCAGTTCCATTCGCTCGCCGGCTGTGCAGCTGGCATACCGTAACCACATAGTGGCGCAGTTAGTCAGGATGTTCTCGATAGTGCTCCTGTAGCAATTTAGCAGCAGTTTCTGTGGGAGCTGGGCCTGTTTCAGCTTCCTGGGTCTTTGTTGGGCCTTTTTAACCAAGTGTGAGGTGTTGGAGGTCATGTCAGCTGTTGACACATTCACACATTCACACATTGACTCTAAGGAACTTTAGATCTTCCACACTTTCCACAGCTTCTCCATGTATGTGGAGAGGGAGGTGGACTCTCCTTTGTTTCCTGAAGTCAATAACCATCTCCTTTGTCTTAAAGGTGTTAAGGACCAGCTTGTTGTCCTTACACCACTCAGCCGGATGTTCCACCTCAAGCCTGTAGGCTGTCTCCTCATTGTCTGAAATCAGCCCAACTATTATGGTGTCGTCTGCAAATGTAGTTATGGAGTTGGAGGTGTGGGTGGGGGTACAGTCGTGGGTGAAGAGTGTGAAGAGCACAGGGCTTGGCACACATCCCTGTGGGGTTCCTGTGTTTAGCATGAGGGTGGAGGAGGTGTGGCTACCAATTCTGACTTGCTGTGGTCGGTCTGTGAGGAAGTCCATGATGACCCCTGAGCACAGCGAAGAACCAAGGCCGGTTTGCTGACCAGTTTGTGGGGGATGACAATGTTAAATATGGAGCTAAAGTCCATGAATAGCATCCTCACATAACTGTTGGGTTCCTCCAAGTGTGTCACAGCGGTGTGGAGAGCTGTTGTGATGGCATCCTCTGTGGAGCCGTTTGCCCAGATCAGGTGGGATGATGGTTCTGATGTGTGAACGCACATGTTTCTCGAAGCACTTCATAGCTATGGGTGTTGGCGCCACTGAGCGATAGTCATTCAGACACTTCACAGATGATTTTTTGGGCACTGGAATGATGGTGGAGGATTTAAGGCATGTTGGAACAGCAGCTTGTTGTAATGATGGGTTGAATATTTTAGTAAACACCTCTGTAAGCTGATCGGCACATGCTTTCAGTACCCGGCCGGACACTCCATCTGGGCCTGCCACCTTGCTTGCATTTTCTTTCTTCTGGGTGGTCCTCACCTGGTGTTGCTGTAGAACCAGTGTCGAGATAGGTGGTTTTGTCGTCAGTGCCTTGATGCCGTTGCACCTGCTGTAGGGGGTTGTTGTTGTCAAATTGATCCTCAATGCCCTGTTTGTATTTGTGCTTTGCATCACTGATGCCTCTTTTGAGTTTCCCCCGTGCTTCACTGTAGGCTTATTTGTCACCTGACCTGAAAGCTGCATCCCGCTCCTTGAGTAATGCCCTCACATTGCAATTTATCCACGGCTTTTGGTTAGGAAACACCTTCATTGTCCTTTGTGTTAACACATTTTCTGTGCAAAAGTTTATATATCCTAGGACTGATCCAGCATATTCCTCAAGGTCTGTTCCTTCTGCAAACAAAGGCCTGTCTGTGTTATCAAAGCAGTCTTGCAGCATTGAGGTGGCTTCCTCAGACCACACTTGTACTATCCTGATAGCTGGTTTTGTTTTGCAGATCCGTGGTCTGTAAGATGGCGTCAGAGTTGGGGAAATATGGTCTGATTGTCCTAGATGTGAAGATGGGGTTGCTCCTGGGATGTTCGTGTAGACTTGCTCCAGGATGTTGTTCTCTCTTGTTGGGAAATTCACATTTTTATGAAATTCGGGCATGAACAGTTTAAGATCCGCGTGATTGAAGTCCCCTGCTACACCGTCTGGGTGCGCCATAAACTGTTTGTTAATCCTGTCATGTACTTTTTCCAATGCTAACTTAGCCTTAGCTTGTGGGGGAATGTATACTGCCATAATTGTTATTGTCGACACTATTTACATCACAACATTTGTCAACAGTCATGTAATGTGATTTTAGCAAATTTCACTTCAAAGTGCAAATCCTTAAATCACGACTCACTGTCTTTGTGTTTCCAGGCGCTGGACAGCCAGCCAGGAGATCCCAAATGGGTTGATGTGATAGAGCGGGACCTGCATCGACAGTTCCCCTTCCATGAGATGTTTGCAGCCAGGGGGGGTCACGGGTACGTAGACGCCGCTCTCTAGAGGTATGACACTACGGGTCCTTGTGTTATTGTGACTGACGGCGGGGTTTGCGTGTGTGCAGGCAGCAGGACCTGTTTCGTGTGTTGAAGGTCTACACTCTGTATCGTCCTGAGGAGGGATACTGCCAGGCACAGGCTCCCGTCGCTGCTGTGCTCCTCATGCACATGCCAGCAGAGGTAAATGCATATTTTATGTAGTGGTCATAGGGCTCGGCGATATTGACAAAATTAAATCACTTTCATTTATTTTTTTGGACTTCACATACCTTGATATTGATAATTTGATGATATTTTGGGGCTGATTGTGAGCATGTACACACATGTTGCACATAATGGTGTTTATTATTAACATAATTAAACATAATTATTGTTTATTCGATATTCTGCATCTGTTTTGAACTTAAAATATGTCCAAGTACTACTACGTTTTTAACTTTTATTTTCTTCGTAGGATGCCTTCTGGATTCTGGTGCAGATTTGTGAGAAGTACATTCCTGGATACTACAGCAAAGGACTGGTAAGGATGTTGACATGGGGGAACAAAATAAAATATGTTTACTTACTTACTTACTTTAATATCTTGACTAAAAGGCGAGGGAGTGGGTTCAAAGTTCATGCACAGAACTTGAGAATGTCAAGATTACTGAAATTAGATGACACATTTACATTCTTGCTTGTTATTTGATGTCTGGGATAGTAAGAAAATATATCACAAAAGCAATATATTCCTGGAATACAATAACACGCACTAAAGGAAAATGCCTTGAATCATTCATTTAGATTTCACATCCACCCACTTAGTTAGTTAATTAGTTGATTAATTTATTGTTGCTTTATTGATCCAGATGGGAAACTTGATTTGCAACAACAACCCAGCACAAATACATCTACAAGTACAAAGAATAAAAACCAAACACAATACAAAAGCACACAACAGATGGTCTCCAATGGTAAATTGCAAGTGCAGATTGAGTGGTTGTTATGCCGTAGTTCTATTGGTTGGTCCTATTGCACTTAAATACTAAAATACACTTGTAGTATCTCAGTATTCCACAGCTGCCATGCAGGTCCAGATCTGCACACTCACACGGAATGGAGTGTCTCTGTGTTGCTGCCTCTACCTCCATCTTGCCTCCTCAGCCGCTCACTGCTGTTGGTTGCCCCCGAACAGGAGGCGATCCAGCTGGATGGGGAGATCCTGTACGCCCTGTTGCGGAGGGTGTCTCCCGTGGCCCACCACCACCTGAAGAAGCACAAGATGGAACCCATCCTGTACATGACGGAGTGGTTCATGTGCGCCTTCTCCCGGACGCTGCCGTGGGCCTCGGTGCTGCGTGTCTGGGACATGTTCTTCTGCGAGGGTGAGCTATTCAGAGCTCAGATCTATGAATTGGCCAAAAGGGTCAATAAAAAGCATGTTTTTGGCCAAACGAGACATTCACCCATCAGTCAAATAATCCGTTTATGGCCGCCAAATGATTTCAGAACAGGCAGCGAGCCACTTGGGAGTTTTGGATTTGGAGGATTTTGTTCAGAAATCGTTAGGTTAAAATAGGTTATTTACACTGTTGCCGTGTGGAATTAAATTGGGAAATTTGAAGCAGCTTGTGTGAATACAGTCAAAGTTTCTGCAGGGATGACTGATACAACTGTATTGTCTGATTCTTGTGATGTTCTCAGGCGTGAAAATCATCTTTCGGGTCGGTCTGGTCCTGCTGAAATGCATGCTGGGATCCCAGGAGAAGCTCAAGTCCTGTCAGGGCTTGTATGAAACGATGGAACTCCTCCGGGCTATAGAGCCACGCTATATGCAGGAGGCCTTTCTGGTGCAGGAGGTAAGACCCTACTACTAGAAGTGTTCCTTAAAGAAGCCATATTATGCTCCTTTGCAACAAGTTAATTTAGATCTCTGAGGTCCCCAAACATGTCTTTTGAAGTGCTGAAAATACAGTCTGTTTCAGTGTGAATGTTGCTTTAAATACAAATGCTGCCCATGCCCACCCTGGAACTGTTTAATAAGCTAAACATTCACTATTTTCACCTTATCACTGAACAACACGATATCACCTTATTTCTGAACAAATTTGAGAAACAAGCAATGCAGTTTCTGAATCTTCACTCATATTACATCTACAATGCTTAATTTAAAAGTTTGTTCCAACTTTCCCTGCGGGTTCCGCGGTCTGCGGGGCTAGAAGCACGTTTTTTGTTTTTGTTTGTTTCATTCAATTACGGAAACGTCGGAAAATAAAATAAATACATCTATAATAAAAACACTATCTTTTAATTAAATTAATTAATTAGTTTAATTTTGTTTGGAGAATCTTGCAGCCGATCGCGCGCCGCAGCCTACAGTCAATCTATCGCATACCACACAGCAAATACATTTCCCTCGTCTGCAGTCTTGTTGTGGGGAGCTGGTATTAATTCCTCTTTCTTTTAAAAGATGTGTGCTGCGCTGTGCATTCAACAACAGAGCAGTTCCCATGCCCTTAGCTTAGCTCTCGGTTCTAATTCTACTGAGGCTCAACGTGACGTATGGTTGAGACACAAATCGGAACGCCGTGTTTGTGGCTTGCTGACTGGGTTGTCTTTTTTCATAGTTTGTGTGTTAGTAGGCCCATCAGAGACCCAAATGTACACTATGTGCACAAGCACATTTTTCATAATGGGTCCCATTTAATAAAACAAATGAAATGTCATTATTGTTCCACCTCTGTTCCACCAATGGGTGTCATTCATATAACTTTACTTAATTTCTTCTTACTTCTATAGAAAATAGCCTATAAAACATTGGATTGAGGAAACATGCATCCTTTGTATTTAGCTGATGAATGGCAGTTGTTGCTCCAATAAAACCAAATTCTAGATTGTTGTCTAGTGTAACAGAGCTCTTTTACTCTAGTAAAATGTCTGCAAGTGTAGTTTGTTGATTTACAGTAAATAATGGTGTTTTCTTTATGATGTAATTGATACTGTAATTTATTTTTTTATAAAGAATGACACGGGTTGAGACTGTTAGTTTAATGCCACATGTTGCCAAACTCGTACTGTATATTACATCGTACCAAAGAAGAAATTATATTAAGAAAAAATATGAAGAATGCCACTGTGTTTGTGGAAATCTTTGTTGTTACGCTTTTTTATTAAATATGATCACATGCATGTTTCTTGAACAAGGCCCACAATGTTCAACAGATATTGTACCCAAAAATGCCTCTTTATTTGTCTTGTTCCTTAAAATAGCTTTGATGTACTCTGTCCCTCCTGTGCCTCAGATCATCGAGCTGCCAGTGTCGGAGAGGGACATTGAGAAGGAGCACCTGAGTCAGCTGCGGCGCTGGAAGGAGAGCCACGGGGATCTGTGCTCCAAGTCTCCGTCCAGGATGCACGGGGCCAAAGCCATCATCACCGCCGAGCCGCCCAGCAGGCAGGACCTGAGGCAGAACCCCACCATCATCGTGGAGTCCTCCCTGACATCCAAAAGTGAGATGAAGGGAGGCGCGCAGGCCAAGGAAAGGAAGAGGAGCAAGGAGGACAAAAAGGAAATGAGAACAAGCCCTCCGACGCAGGAGAGGGACCATTCTTATCCTCCTCCTCCTCCTCCCAGCGACCGTGGACTCTTCCTTAAAGACCCGACCGTGAAGGCGTCCAACGAGAGTCTGAGCAGCACCGAGCACGACACCCACCTGTAGCACAGGGGATTCATACGCATCTTTTTCATGCAATATTCACTATTCTGACACACACTGCACACACACAATCAATATTGTGAAAATAAACCATCAGGGAGAACTATAATATTTAGAATTCCACAACCGAATGTATTCAGCCAGCACTTCATCAGAAACTACAGCGAAAAACATCCCAGGGAGCTGCACCAGACAATGAAGACGGAATGGAAGTCAATGAAGTTTCAAGTTTTGCAACATACAGAAGTTGTACCCAAAAACAGTTATTGCTGCTGATTTTTAACACAACTCCCGTCAGGCTCCTCTTGTCTGTCGTTGTCGTTTAAAGGACCATACCCATGTCAAATGGAGCCTGTTTTCTAGTCGGCACACATATTTTTACATTACCCCTGACCCATTTCCTGATATAGCTCTCACTTTTACGTTTTGATTTGATTCAATTTATTGTCATTACACAGAGTAAAAGTGGCAACGAAATGCAGTCTCTGCATTTTACCCACCCTAGTAACTGACGTATCTAGGAGCAGTTAGGGGGTTAAGTGTCACTCAAGGACACTTCAGCACGCTACCAGGAGGAGCCTGGGATCGAACCGGCAATCTGCCCCCATTTTTAATATTGTCTTGAAAATCCAACCGATACACCAACGAAACAGTATATCCTCCTGCCAAACCGACTTTTTGCTGTCATTTGTGTTTGTTATTGAAGCATCATTGCTCTAACATGGGAACCCGTTCTGAAGCTGGCCAGGTCCTTGAGCGTCATTGCACAGCTTTGAACTTGTCTTGTCTTGTTATTCCACTCAATCCTGAACCACTAAACGAAAGATAAACACAATTTGGGAGAAGTTACTCCTAACCGGCTTGATGGGTGTTTTTTCACTTGCTGGTGTTGAACACTTGAGGGCGTCATTACACAGACGCCGTAGACGCTCTGAACCATGACCTCCAAAAAAGAAAAAAGATTTTGACCAAATTCAGATTAATGATTTTTCTAAATGTATGCTATCTGAGCACTATGGAAAAAAAAGAAATCTAAATAATTTAGTCGTATTTAATTCTGTTTTAACTTTGGAAGGGCATGGGCTGTTTATATTGGGAATGATGTGTGGGATATTGCGCAACACTAATATAAACATGTGAATACATACTTAAACAAAACAGTAACATTTTCTTTTTTCTATATTTTTCTACATAGGTAAGCGGTCAGAAATGGCTTATATATTTATATAAGATTGACAAATTATCTTTCTGTGTACCCTGAGAAATAAGGTTCTGGTGCCATGTTTATTATCAGTGACCAAAAGGCTGTTCCCAGTGACTCCATACAGTTCCAAAATTTTAAAGTGACCATGTACTTATTCTCAGTGTTTTCACCTGTATAAAGGATTTCACATCCATATTTTAGAGATGCTAGACAAATCAAACCTGGTGTAAATGCACCTTAAATATTTCTACAGTGCAATGAATGTATGTAAGACAATATACTGAGAAACCTTAATCACCATTTTATATTTGATGTTTTCTTTTATTTATCTTTACGTAAATGTAAAGAAATTCACAGATTTATCAACATAAAATATGTCTTGGTCAAATTCATAAAAATGTTAATATTTGAGACATCTGAATATTTTCTCAAACTGATTTTTGATGTTTTTTTCTATGAATACATGAAAAAAGGAATCATTTTGCCAATACTGTGTAAGTTCCCAAGAAAAGAAAAAGCTACAATATATATGTGCTCCTTATAACTACTTTTCTGACCCAGAAAGAGCAAGAATGTAATTAGACTCCGCTTCGATGACCTGTTTGGTTCTAGATAGATTGACTCAATTGTCAATGTCTTTTTCAGAGTTGCTTTTATGGCAGTTTGGTTGTTAATCGAATGTTGTTTGTTGTAAGTTCAAATGTGTGCGTATTTTCAATGACCCAACACTAGTAAGGATACTAGTGTGTCACATAGATGGTGCCATTGAGCTTGCTCCCAAAATCTGCTCTTTTATTTTTATGAATTTGAAGATTCATTTCAAGGCTTAATGTCAATACATACCTTATATGTATTTTCTTAATTTTTAATCTTAATTGAATGTTGATTGGATGGATATATATATATATATATATATATATATATATATATATATATATTCATATTCATAAGTATGTTTTAACTAGTGTATAATCCCATGAAAATAAGAATCGTTGTGTTTTTGTTAGCTTACATTTATCTGTTTATAACTCCATGGGGGCTGGAGCCCTTTCCACAGATGCCACCATGTTGCACCGCCATGTTGCACCGCCATGTTTCTACAGTAGCCCAGAATGGGCAAATCAAACACTGGCTCAGTTTTTATTAGCAGATCTATCCTCAATTTCCTTTTTTATAGTATCCTATTAGTTCAA
>OMKR01092834.1:0-12262 GCA_900302355.1 Cyttopsis rosea
AAGTGAGCAGCTGAATGCACCCATGTACTGTAAGGCGCCTGATGTTCAAAGCGACTGACAGACGTGGGAAATCGGAGGAATCACTGTGCAGCAGACTGGATTGAGTGCTCTGTAATTTGACAGTTTATCAAAATGAAATTGACAGCAATTGTTGTTGACTTTGTTGACTCTAGATATTCGTGCCAGCTTGAAAATCATAGAAATGCTCCTGGGCAGGATTCCTTACACATCAGATTGTATTCTCTGTGTCTGTGTGTGTGTGTTTATGTGTCTGTCTATGTGTTTATGTCGGTGTGGGTGGACACGTCGTTTACAATTAGGGCTTACCTTAAGGATGTGTGTGTGTGTGTGTGCATATGTGTTTGTATCAGCATGTTTGTGAGTATGCACCATTTGTGCACACCTTTCTAAACCCCATACTGTGCATTAAATATGTACAGTATATGTATTGGGTAACCAAATAGCCAAAGCAAGAGTAAGCAAGAAGCGATGTGGTCCAATGAGGCCAAACCAGGGATGACATCCTGTGAATCCTGTTCCCATCTGCCTCTGTGGGGGTGACGTGCCGGCGTCCTGCCCGTCCAACCTGCAGTTGGAATGACCCAGAATGGGCGGAATGCTTTTCCTATCATGACCCTCTGACAGACCTGGCATTCCTGCCATACTGTAGCTGCGGGAGAGAGTGGTGGATGAAAAGAGAGGAGAATGAGACAGACAGAGAGAGAGAGAGAGGACAGTGGGGAGAGTTTGAAAAAAAGGGCGAGGGAGAAGGGAGGGAGAGATCAGAAGATAAGGAGCTTACTGACACAGAGGTTACTGACACAGAGGTGTCCTATACATACTTATACTTATATACTCACACTTACTTACATATATATTCAGTATAATACGCACACCCCTGGTCATGCACACAGCAGCTAGTGGCGGAAAAGGACAATTGTCAAGGACATGAAACCCTCTAAATATTTACAAAATATTTACAGTCAAAACATCGACATTTCTTTAAGAATATCACTGTAGCACCTGATACAGATAGTGCAGCTATTATACTAATACTATACTACTATAATACTGTTTTAAAAGCAAACACAAATGTTGTTTGTGAGGTCTTATTGTAAACTTGACACGTGAGATTTGACACAAGGTGCCTCACGGAGGGAGAGTTCGGTCAAAGATGCATGATCTTGCAAAGATGGCGGCTGCCCCGTCTGTTGATTTCATTTCCCTGGATCCACTCCGTGTGCACCTTTCAAGGACTCTTGAAAGCAGGGGAGAAATCGCACCGATGCCACCTATCACAAGGCCTTCCCTCTTTTTGGAGTGAGCCACCAGTTTATTCTAGAGGGAAATTGGGCATGAACCCGGTATTTCACAGCCAACCTTCAGCCCCATAATCCCATCAGCCCTTCATTCCTGATTTAACAGCCGCTCAACCAGGAACCAAACGAGAGAGTAGGTGACAAGTATAATTTATTAAATGTTTATATTTAGTTATCACATCAGTCTTTAACCTTAGGACCCAGTGCAGGTGATTGAAATCCCTGATGATGAGTGAAAATGATGAGAAGTCACAAAGTATCAAATATGAGATTTTTATTTTTATTACATTATTATTATTATTATTAATGTATGTTAATGAGATCACACTCTGCAACAGCAATGGTATTTTAGTACCTGCAGGGATCATCAAATAAACAAGTTGCCTGTGTATGAAGGTTTGATAAATTCATTTTTGGAAGAAGGAATTTAGAACCTTTTCTACAATCACTTTAATAAATGAGCTGACGTGAGGTGCATTATGTGTGTGTGTGTGTGTGTGTGGGTGGGTGTGGGTGTGGGTGTGTGTACTTATAGTTTCTTTGTGGGAACAGAGGCTAAATAACCTCAAAACATCATTCAAGACAACAGAGGAGAGACTTAATGAAACGGTTTTCACTCTTTAAACACCACACAGGCCGGGTCTCCGCCGGGGAGATTAGTATATTTCATGCTCTGATGCACCGCTATGAACACGGCGTCTGGGAGCACAGACTTGTAATCTGCGTTCAGACTGTCTTGCTTGTGGACGGAGCATATAGTGGATGGCGGCTGATAAATGGAACTGCCCCAAACCAATCAATGGAATGGAGTGTGTGTAATCTCCCTCCTATATAATCTGGACAATGCACAACTAAGCCGGTGCGGTGAGAAATGGGTCTAACGGGGGAGGGCGGCGAGGGACACCCTGTGGGAATATTCACCGGTAAGTGCATTTGAACGCTGGAAAAACAACAAAACAATGCGTCGCAAACTGTGTGAGAAACGGAAAATCAAAATCACTTAAATGAAAATGGCCGCTACAAAAGGTGTGCCCGGGGTTCGTACTGTACATTCCACACAAACATGAGAAAGAAGTCTCTTTTTGATTGAAAGAGCGAATTCCGCCGCCCTCGGATCTCGACACCAGGTCGCAGCGAGCGGTGTGTGTGTGTGTGTTTCGTTTGCACCTGTTTGACGTATCTGAGAATAATTAGGGTAACTCCCTGGACACACCGCCCCAAATCATGTCAACACAGAAGAAACACACAGACACGCCGGGCTTAGACGGAGCTCACCCCAGATGACCTTCATTCACTCTCACAGTCGCTCGCGTTCACTCGTCAAATTCCTCATATCCTGATGCCCCGCCGCCCCCCTTTACCGGGCTTACTCACAGGTTCATCTCTCTGAGGGAGGGAGAGGGAGAGGGAGAGAGAGAGGGAGAGAGAGAGGGAGAGAGAGAGGCAGAGAGAGGGAGGGAGGGAGAGAGGGACAGAGGGACAGAGGGAGAGAGAGGGAGAGAAGGAGAGAGAGAGAGAGAGAGAGGGAGAGAGAGAGAGATTAAAGGCCATATGGGGGAGATGGATAGTTCACTTTCCGTTTAGTGCTTCCATTTCCTGCTTCCTGCTTTGAGATTATTATGGGATATTGGCTTTTAAGCCTGATTCACACCAAATCAGTAATCGCCGACATCATTGTTTATACCGACGCAGCTTGGCAGGCGCTAGGACCCCGACTACCTGAGCTGCCCTTAGAGGTGCCTGACTAAAATCACGCGAACGGGGTATTCTGAACAACTTCCCAGGTATGAAGTGAAATGTAAAGTCTATTCTGATTTTATATATGTGGTTGATACCAGGCTTGGTAATTTAAATATTTTCGCTAAATACATCTTTTGAATGGACCTCTACGGGACAAAGAGGCGGCTTTCGGAGCCGTTTCCGCCTGGTGTGACCTTCCACATTGATTAACATGGCAGCGTATCTCGCACGTCATTCACATGAATATATGAGGGACTATAGCAGAGCTGTTTGTTTTCCAGTGCAACAGGGACTTGTTTGCTCAGCTGGACATTGAGCATTTTCCATGAATGAGGGTTTGAAACTTCCTTTATATCGTGTTTGCAAAGTGTGATCAAAAATATAAGATACACACAATCCAATTATTGATAGTGTATATGTACACGATCATATACATCCAACATTAACGTTAATAACATTATATAAATTATTTTATATATGTGACTTATTTACTTAGTTTCAAGCTCGGTTCCAATCAGCAACGTGACTGAAGCCACTTCCGGTGCCGACACTTGTTACAAGAGGAACAAGTCTCTCAGGAAGCTGTACGGACTGGGGTGTGTGCGTGTGCGTGTGCGTGTGCGTGTGTGTGTGTGTGTGATCTGCTCATCGCTAAAGCATACCGGCCATTTTCCAATTGTGCGGCACTTATCCCATTTTTTTAATTATTGAAAGCTGATTTTCCTGCCAATGTCTACCCAGTCCACCCCCTCCCTTCATAAGCATATAATATCTGTAGCGCACCACTTTGCCAGGTGTATTTTGGCAGCGGCAGTGTGAGCCAATGCTGCGTGTTTAGCAGACTGGACAACCTTCACACCCACTCGCTGATTTAACGGATCACTACGGCGAAATCGGTCATCGACACATCGAGGCTGTTCCACAGCGGAAAAAGCGGCGGCCGGACTTGTCACGGCACTGGATTCGGCGATTTGACTGCTGTCGAGTTGATGTTGGCGACAGCAAAACCACAACTAACGCTTCCTCTCCCTCTGTCTCTCTCTGTCCCACCACCTTGACCCTCCCTCCTCTAGTGGGTGCTGGCCTTCGAGATCTTCATCCCACTGGTCCTCTTCTTCATCCTGCTGGGCCTGAGGCAGAAGAAACCGGCCATTCCCGTCAAGGAAGGTAAGGCGGGCGAGAAATGGTCGGAGGGAAACGTCGCAGAGTCGGATTTCGACTCACTGGCACTGTACCCAAAGGACGCTTAAAGGACAAATGTCAAGTTCTTGTTGAAGGGGGTACTTGCCAAAATGATTTTCCAAGCTGGCGTGCTCACTCCCTGTGTAATAAAATCATTTCTTCGCTCTCAATCTCCCCGAACTAGGAGCGGGCGATATGGAAAAAATATCATATCACAATTTTTTTCGATTCTTTTGGAAGTTACTGAACAGTACAACCAAACAAATTTCCCGTTACGTTTAATGTAATATTTAATGTTATTTCCCATTGAAGTTACTCGTAAATCGCTTGTTTGCCTATTTTGGAAGCATTTTAAATCTGATTAAAAAAAAGAAGAAAAAAAAGAGAGAGAGCTCCAACTTGAATAGAATTTCTTTCTCCGCAATTTAGATTTGAGCTCCGCGGGGGGACGACAGGCGCAACATACAAAGTCTCACCGTGCTTGGCATACGTTACAGGATCATCCTATTATTCTGTCTTCTATTTATTTAAAAAAAGAAAGAAAGAAAAAAAGAAAGCAGCTCAGACGGGAGCCGGCTCCCGTCAAACAAACGGAAATACCATTTTTTTATTTCCGTTTCCTAATTGAACAAAACGAAACGATCCCGTGCGCTCCGTGCATACGTTCCGTGTCTTTTTTTTTTCCTGCCACCGACCCGCCGGATCGGCAGCGTTCCGAACAAATCAGGGCCTCGCAAATAATGTGATTTAAGATTTGGCTGAGAACACAACTGTGGATGCGTGTATGAGCCATAGAACTGCAACTGATAGAATGTGCACTGTAGCGCGACACTAACGATCTCCCTGTAAAGGCAGATCGTGGAGACACTTTAATCGCTGGCGGTCTAATATCATCGTAGCGCACACCCCTGCCCCCAAACTACTGAGAAATCTACGCTACGTTCCCTTTTGGAAGGGGAACTCGCTGACATCTCGCCTTAGGCCCATTTCACACTGAATCCGAAAACGCATCAGACAGTCGGATCACACCCCCCACCTCCACCTAGTGGCTGACGGAAGAACTGCGTCTGGGTTTGGCTTCGCAAAATATATGCGAGAGCTTGCTTCAGATCAGGTCCGCTGGACATTTTCCATTTTCCACGAATTAAGAGTTTAAAAACCCCTTTATATTGTGTTTGCGTTATAGTTTTTCACGTGTTGCCGTCTCTAGGGTGACAACGGGCGGTTCCTCAGATTGAACAGCGCCTTTACGTCAAGAGCTAAACCATGTGGAAGAATTCACTATCGTGATAATTATAGGAAATCGCACATAATATAAGATGAGATGAGATCTGTTTATGAATTCAAAATCCCACGTTAAAGAGTCCAGCTGTTGTTCATCACACGGAACAATGTGGAATTGTGGAATTGTAAAGTTCTCCTACTGTGAGAAATCCTGAGGCCGTATTTCTCAATAAGACGGAACACAACATCATGCCCTCACCTTCCCACACTTCCCACGATGTGCTGTCTTATTTTTTATTTTTTTTTAATATGCAAAACAGAACGCTTTGGCATGGTTGAGTCATCCTGGCCTAGATATGCCTGCACTATAAAGGTATTAGTTAGTTCTTTGCGCTCCATTGCCCCGCATGGCTTTGCCAAATCCACCAGTGAGGTTTGGTTTGTGTCCTCAATTGACATTCAAGACGTTCAATTTTATTTTCGTGTCTCAGCTTCTTCTAAATGTACCTTCATTGACGTATTTGTTGTATTTCATTTATTTTGACACATTTTCTCCTTTTCTTTGACTGCTGCTCTGCCCTTTCTTTTCTCAATCCTGTCTTCCTTTCTCTGGTTTTCTATCCTTTTCTCTTTCCTTTTCTTTTGATTTCCTGTGCATGGTGCATGTTGGCTGTATGTCGGATGGACCAGTGTGTAAGTTTTCTTTTAAGATACTATATTTCCCCTGTTTCCTTCCTTCCTCCGAACCCCTTCTGCAGACACATCCATGAAAAAGATTGAGTAATATTTAAATCTTCATGTAATCTTCTGGTTAGTGTGGTGCCTTTTAATGGAGGAAGTGTTGGTGTGTGTGAAGGGAGAGTGAGTGACCGCGTGTAAATGAATACATCCGCCTCATTCCTCAAGTATGTTCCTCTCCCGCATCGCTACCTCCGTGTTGAAGGCCACGTCCTGTCGGAGGACATTAAACTGGGCTTTCCGCCCCCTTTTGGAACAGATAGCCTAAGAACTACATGCACATTGGCTGCCTGGCGGAGAGGAACACGACTGGGTGGTGTTTTACACATAATCCGCAACTGACAGAGTATTCTTTCCCAAGTACATCTAAATGGTAATGCGCCTGTATTGGGGCTGCACAATATCAGCCTTATAACAGGGTTGTGTTGTTGCTGCTGCCTAATATTCCAATTGGCTTTTTTCCCCCTAGAGGTGTCATAGCAGGGTGTAGCTTATAACATTAATATTAGGTCAGTTCCATGTAGGCATAACAATGCAATGTATACTGTAGTTATTTCACCAGAATTATGTATACTGATGCATGGCATACCTACATGGAGCAGACCCATTATACCTCTATGAAATAGCTCCATTGCAGCATGAATTTAATATTTTTTCATTGGTTAAAACTATTTGGAAAAATATATTTATGTATATATACATATATGTGTATATAAATACATATACAGTATATACAATTTATTTTATCAATTGTGCAGCCCTGACTTATGTGCATCTGTTATGTATTTTAATTTTCTTATATCCAAATCCCTATCTGACCCAATGTTTAAGACTGACTGACTTCATGATTCCATTCTAAAGCCCTGGTCACACCCAGTGTTTGCGACAGCAAAATTTTGCACCAAATTCCCAAAATTTGTTTGCACCAGTACCAGTTACTTCACAAGGACACACTCACCGGTGTGACTGGAGGCCTAATTCTGTCCAGCGCCTAAAAAAGATAACGTCCTGTTTTATTCACATCTGGTTTCAACCAACCAGGGATTACTGATTTTTGGGGGCTGATTTTCTGCTTATGGTTTTGTTGGACACAAAGAGGACTTTTTGGCCAGAGAGAGAGAGTTCAGATGCCACCTAAAATGTCTTGAACCACAGGTCAAGGCACTGCAAGGAAGATATCAAAAATAGTCAAAAAACAAAGTAATCTTTGGAATGCTGTCTTGTAAATGTCTGCTGTTCTCTTTAACAACATACATTTAAGGAATGTAATTGTAATTATGTAATCAAATGTATGTAATTATTTTATTTTCAATAGCGAGAGAGTTAAGCGCCAGCAATTTAGAGGAAGGTCCAAATCTGATCTAATAAATGGGGGGCATCATTTTCTGCCAATATACTAAAAGCCCTTAAAACATTTATATATTGCAAAAGGCTTTAAGGCCGGCCAATGCAAATGTTTTGGTGTCCACTAAAATACTTAAAAGGCTTTAAAATATTTGACATTTTAAGTCGGAGGCGCCAACTTCCTCCGTCCTATATATATAACTATTCTGTATATTAGGGCTGTCAAACAGTAAAAATGATTAATCGCGATTTTTTTTCATTCACGCTAATTTGACCCTAAAGGAATTTTTTTTCTACTTAAACAGCAGTGCATCAAGTTATAGCCATACTACTATTTGATTATACAGAACAGAAACACAAAATAATCTTCATCAAAATATATTTAATGGCATTTTCACCATGAACAAGCCAATTCCTTTTCACTGAACCGGTTGCGAAGACTAACAAGCCAGTTTACAGGAAATCCTATATCAAGCATGGGAAATTATTACAGGGTAAACATTCCTAGGGGAACCCTTAGGGGGCCGCTGACCGCGGTTTGGAAGCCCCCTCATGTATACAGATCCAGGGTCCGTTTTTACATTATTGACAGTTAAAATTAGATGAATAATCAGGCTGGTTCCAAATCAGCTCTGTACCATTTCACTATTATGAAGAAAAAATCCCTGAAAATATGACACGTCAAAATGATCGTACGTTCAGGGTTTTTCAGAATTATTGATCGGACATCGTACAAAGGGCAAAATTATCGTACAAATACGATGATTATCGTACATCTGGCAACGCTGGTCATTGTGGCCGTATTGGACCGCTAACAGGATTTCTCCACTTTGGCAAAGAAAAGAGGAGCGCGTATCTAACATGAAAGCAGGATGGGAAAAAGAACAATGAAAGGGCCTCTGTGTTCTCCTCCTGCCGTGGGCGGATGTAATTCGCCGCCAGCAAAAAAACATTGTAAATGTATTTTTTTTGAAAGTCGGAGTGAGACTCTGCGCTGTATCCATGGAAACGTGGGGCTGTTGTGTATAACAGCAAGAGCCCTTTTGGGGAATAAAAAAAAAACAATCTGTGAGTCATAGATGTTGCAACATGGATAATATTTAACTTTCCAGATTTCATACAATGTTGTGACAATAGATGGCACTAAGGCAACCTACAGTTTAAGTATAATATTTTAAATATTTTACTTATATTTAAAATTTTATATATATAGTCTATATTTATACTAAATGAGGGGTGGTGTTGGGCCTTTTTGTGTTGTGAAATAATAAATGAAATAAAATGGGCCATTTTGACAGAAAGGCCCTCAAAAAACGGCCCTGACCTCTGGACATCCTCTCTGGCTGCTACCTTGGTTTTTGCGGCAGTCTCCTCATTCCACGCCTTCCCATCCCTCTAACTCTTCTTCTTCTCTCCTCTACCTCCTCCCTCTCTTCTGCTCTCTTTCATCCTCATCTCCTTATCCGTCCAACTTCTAACGTCTACGCATATGTGTGTGTGTGTGTGTGTGTGTGGGTCATGGCGGCGGTACTACCTTCATCTTTTCACCTGTTTTTACCTTTTATTGGCCGTCTGTCTGTCTACCATGACTGTCACCTTTCTTTCTCTGTGTCTTTCCATTCTTCTCTATCTTTCTCTTTGTTGTTCACCCCCCCAAACACACACACGCACACACACACACACGCACACACACACACGCACACATACACACACACACTCCAGCCTTCTACAGCGCGGCCCCCCTGACCTCGGCGGGCATCATCCCCATCATGCAGTCGCTGTGCCCGGACGGACAGAGGGACGAGTTTGGCTTCCTGCAGTACAAGAACTCCACGTGAGTCGCTGTCGTTAGTGATAGCTCGTTACTGCATCTGGAATCGTGTACTATGTACTACAAATTAGATATTCAAGAAGAGTCACATAACACTGTGACTCCTTGACTAGGCCTTCATAGCGTCCCGCGGGCTTGTAGGAATAGACATTACCATTGTTAGAAGACTGTTATAGAAAAATATGGGGGACAGTGGTTCTGAAGATGGCACCGTTGGTCAGAAGACCAAGCCGTGATTGAATATCCCTGTCCTGTTAGCGTAACCCAGCTGCTGGAGCGGATCAGCGAGGTGGTGGAGCAGAACCGGCTCTTCAGCGCCGGGAGGCCCGGTCTGGGCCAGGAGCTGGAGTCACTGCAGCAGCATCTGGAGAGCCTCGGCTCCAGCCCCTCGGAACAGGACCTTGACAACGGCACACAAGGTGTGTGTGTGTGTGTGTGTGTGTGTGTGTGTGTGTGTGTGAGTGTGAGTGTTGACTGAATGACTATCCGGGGACAAGTATCTCTATGGGACAAGTGTCTGCGAAATGATGAGCTGTTATTTTCAATTGCTGGTCAGGCTTCACTTTGGCCAGTGTGTTGAAGAACCAGTCCACGTTCCACCAGTTCCTGGTCAGGAACCTTTCCCTGTCCGACAACATGGCCGCCCTGCTCCTCAACACACCCATCAGTCTCAGAGAGGTTAGATAACCCCTGCTCTTTCACCTCAATGAACCTTGATAACATAAGGTCAAATAATTAGTGTCATTAGCGTCAAATAACATTAGTGACTAACGTTCGTTTTAAATAACATTGCCGTCAAATAGGTTAGTCCAAGTATAAAATTACATTGGCTCTTATCATTGTTGTTACAGTATTCATTACTGTCTGAAAGGCTTTTTCTGTAAGTATAGTTTCAACATGTGTATATTTTGCATTCTGTATGTGAAACGTACGTGCATGTGAGGGGCACTAGCCTCACGTTACTTGGCTGATTTACAGGTTTACAGTCTGATCTTTGGCGCGAATCCCCGGGACGGCTCCCCTGCGCCCAGCCAGGCTCAGGGGCCCAAACACAGCGGACACAAGGCTGGGGACAGAGTCCTTCACCTGGAGGTACGCTACATGTCTCCTACACTTTTTGAGGGTGTTTTTTTCTTTTTTGGTTTCCAGAAATTGTATTATTACAGAGGAGAAAGAGAACTATATTCGATTTTAATGGGAAAAGCTGAAAGGTTAAACATGGCATCAATGAACCTGATCAACCAAGATGCCTTTGTGGTCATATTGTCAAGAAACTACTCAATGGTATTGAGTAGTAGCATTGTTAAATTGAAAACCAATGTTTTTTCTGCAATGACAGTGGGCTTTGGAACAACATTTAAGAGTGGTCTTGTGACTTACTTGCCAGCGCCATGCCCGGGAGCGTGGCGCTGCCTAAGCTATCTTGGTCTTTCATCTCCTCAGGAGAAGCTGCTTGGGGGGCTGCACACTCTGGACGGGGGCCTCATCCACAAAGCTCTGTGGGATCCCACCAGAGCGACACACCGACAGGCCCTGTTCAGGTTCATGTCCCGGGCCCTGGGCCTGGCCGGAGTTATGGATGGTCAGAGGAATGACCTGCAGGGCCTTAAGGAGGTGGAGGTATGACGACCATACTGCTGCTGATGCCTGTTCATGCTGTGTTTCCATGTGAAACTACACTTCCCCTCGTTCCTTCATTCCCAACTTCTGTATTTAGGGCCAGTAGTCCCGTTGTCCTAATTTACAAGTAGTATTTACAAGTAGACGTAACCATTTGTTTGCTGTTGTTTGAATCATTTTTCCTGGAATTTGAAAACACGTCTATGGCAGCAGCGAATGCTTATTGAAGTATGGATTACGACTTTTGCATGTACAAAAAGAAAGCCTTTTTATATTAGGTTAATAACGCAAGTAATAATTTTTATGATGAATTCTGAAGGATCATTCTGGACTCAGCCAAGTGTTTCATTTGGGCATTTCTGCTCATTCTCTTCCACATCACAATCGCTACTCGCACCATTAATTGCGGGTCTTTAATTAATGTGAGCTATCGACTTACATGAGCTATACCGTACTGTGTTCACCCTGCTGAAGAGTCTAGGGTGTGCTTGATTGTGACCCACGTCTCTTGTCTCGGACAGGGAGTTCTTCTGACCGGCACCATGCTAGAAGTGCTGACCTGTGGGGAGGGCGGCAGTAGTGAGCTGGGCAGGTTCCTGTTGGTCCCCGAGAGGAAACAAATGCTACTGCAAGACTACCGCCGTCTTCTGTGTGATGGTGGAGAAGACCAGAGGTCTGAGCGGTTCGCGGCGATGAGCCATGCGCTGAGAGATCAGTTAAATCCTCAGAGCGCCATCGAGAAGGTATGACACCGCACATTAGAAAATCTATATCTACTGTAAATATATATGTAAAATGGTACCTCCTAGTGCACCTCCTCAGTTATAACGGAAACTCGCTTCAACTTCCATGATGTGTTTATTATGGATATGTTGCGTTTACTTTATTGGTGAGTATTGTAAACACGAGTGATCTATCATTTGGTAAAGGAGTAGGATTTGTTAAAAGAAGCTGAATCTGTTTTTATATACGTTGGTAAGGTTAGTAACAATTAAGCAATAAGGCCTTGTGCCCATCTGGCGTCAACTATTTTTATCAGACAATCAATCACATAAAAGCAAATGTATGAATAATATTGTAGTATCAGCTGAAATCTGGTTTAATAAACATGCGGCCTAATCTTGACAGTACAGCGGGGGAACAGCTACTTTTCGACCAGTTGGCTCATCTGTCACTGGACGGGAGTTTTTGTGTTTTGGTGGGTTATTAATATTTTTCCTCTTTTTTAATCTCTTCTTTCCCCTTCGTCCAATTCCCCCACCTT
>OMKR01092838.1:0-10318 GCA_900302355.1 Cyttopsis rosea
TTCTCATTTGTTCCTGAATCTCTTTGGATCTCGGCATGATGTCTAGCTTTTGAGGATCTTTTGGTCTACTTCACTTTGTCAGGCAGGTCCTATTTAAGTGATTTCTTGATTGAGAACAGGTGTGGCAGTAATCAGGCCTGGGTGTGGCTAGAGAAATTGAACTCAGGTGTGATAAACCACAGTTAAGTTATGTTTTAACAGGGGGGGCAAACACTTTTTCACACAGGGCCATGTAGGTTTGGATATTTTTTCTCCCTTAATAATAAAAACCTTCATTTAAAAACTGCATTTTGTGTTTACTTGTGTTGTCTTTGACTAATATTTAAATTTGTTTGATGATCTGAAACATTTAAGTGTGACAAACAGGCAAAAAAATAAGAAATCAGGAAGAGGGCAAACACTTTTTCACACCACTGTATGTTTGGTGCAAAAATGCCTTTAGACATACACAACATTAATTGGAAATCGAACAAAAGAAATGCATTGTAAGCTTTCACACTTAGCGATAAATGTTCACTTTGGAGTTTCTGATGGAACGGCTGTTCTGGCAACGACAGTGTAAAAACTATGTAAATGGAAAAGAAATCTCTAAACAATGTATTACTTAAATCTACTGCGCACAACTTTATTGTCACTGTTAACAACAAGATAAAACCGTCTAAGATATTATTGTGCTGTTTATGAGGCGGTTTTTGAACGTAACCAAGCAAGATGTTTTTGCTGGTATTATGGACTCACTTTACAATTGATTAATTTGAGAAAAACCCAAAAAGGTCCAACAGGAAGAAAGAGTTTTTTATTTGAAGGGCAGGGAACATTAAAATATACTCACAGATAAAAAACCAGAGGAGGAATGCTGCTAAGGCCGCCAAAACAAGAAGACCCACAACACCGATGATGACGCCACTCTTCTTCTTGGAGGGACTCTTTTCTTTATTGGTCAGGAAGTCGACCCTCTCGTGCTGACCATTCTGACCCTGTGCAGGAAGGAGAGAAACAAAGAAAGAGACAAATCAGCAAGCAGGCATTGGGGCAAATTAATCAGGGGACAAAGAAAAACAATCAGACAAAAACAATGATGGTTTCATTATGAATAAATGCACTATAATGTGTAAACTGAAACAAGTTAGACTCTTAGACACATTTAGTTTTTTCTTTATAAACAGACTGCCAAATGAAAATTGGCTGCCTTTAACAAGTGCTGACAGTACAATTTCGATTTTTTCAAAGCAAAGCTATTAGCTTTGCTTTCATTTTGTTCTACAGTGCTGGCAACATCAGGGGAGCTTAATATAAAACTACAGAAGAGTTGGATAGTCCAAAAAAAATAAAAAATACTTAGTTATGAAGTCATCCTGTAAAGTACACTATAAAAAATGAATGAAAAGTTGTTAATAGGGATAGATTTATGCTTATTCTTTCTATAAGAGCATACGATCCCTGCAGAGCATTAACAGATTTTAGTATAGAAGCAGGGATGACACTTTTACACAGCTATCAAAGAAGCTTTTATTTTGATTTGCAATCGTATGTTTTAAGGAAAAATCTACAACCCCACAGACGAGAGAGTAAGAGAAAGTTCTACATAATGCAGTCCATCATAAGAAGAGAGATCCCCATTTCATATCTTTATATGAAATCCTGCTATAATAATAAATATAGCTGCAGGCAGCAATGCATGGGGTTGATGTTAGTCGGTGTGATGTGTGTGACGAAGCGATGTACAAGCTGTTCACAATACCATGGAATTTATTTCGGTGAATTTTATAACTAACTACAATTCAAGATGGCATATAACCAAATTAATTGTCTGTAATGGAATACACCCTTATGTTCAGTGCTTAATTAGCAGGTTGTGGGTTTCAAATGAACATAGGCTCAAACTGACATAAGACAGCAGTAGGCACAAGCGAGACAGAAGGATCATTAGTAGAAGGTGAGATGCGTGACATTTTTCACAGGTTGTTGGGGACACTGGCAGTAACCGGAGGATTAAGTTCATTTTCGGCCTGTGAGTTTTTGGCCATGATATTAGAATAATAATTTGCTCTCACAATTTTAACTATATCTTGGTATGTAGTCAACCAGTCTCTCAGGAGATCGTAAGATACTTTAAGCTTATCCTTTTTCCATTTACGCTCGGCTCTTCTACCGTCCTGCCTTATGACATGGGTAGCATCATTTAGCCAGGGCTGAGATTTGGGTTTAGGCCGCCTGGATTTAAGGGGGGCAACAGAGTCAAGGATGCTTAAACAGGTGGAGTTAAATAAAGTGACCAACTCATCAACACTCAGGTGAGGGGGGTGCGCCTCAATAATGCAGGAGTTAGGAGCAGCTATATAGGAGTTTGAGAACTGGCTGACAGTCAAACAATTAATATAGCGAGAGCAACGACAAGGCAGATGAGGTTTGAGCGTTTGGCTGGGAAGAATGGCATCAAACACAATGGGCTTGTGATCGGATGAGCAATATACTTGGGAAACGATAGGAAAAAAACAAGATCAAGTGTGTGAGCATGCTGGTGCATGGGGCCACTGACATTATGAACGAGATTAAATGAGTCAACAAGGTTTTCAAAATAAAAGCCCTTGCCAAAGGCCTAGTAGGGCAACAAACATGAATATTAAAATCACCAGGAATTTACTGTAGATTATATCCCATACAGGCATAATCAAGGCCAGCAGATCAGAAAACGCTTGTACAAAGTTCTTGCTTGATTTAGGCGGTCTATACACCACGGCAAAAAGCACTGGGTTTGACAGTTCAACTTCAAATAATTGTAGCTCGAAACTGGAGTAAGAGCCGGCGGTCAAAAGACAGCAGTGGAAGCAGCTTTAAAATATAGACAACAGACCCCCACCCCGGCCAGCGGTCCTAGGGGAACTGAAAAAGTTGTTTGACAGCAATCTGGCGTTGACCAGTGACCACTGAGTCAGAGTCGTTTGGCGAAGGGGACGCGCGTGGCAACTGTCTGAGGTTCTGAGGGTCCACTCCACCACTGCGGAGATGCGGAGTGTGGGCTGAAAACACTTTGTTTACTTGATAAGTTGTCCAAGTAGGACAAGTGGAGGGGTCCCACAGCACTGTGTCCTGGAGGGATGCACTGAGCGAGGCAATCTGCATGGACTGTCCAGGCGCCACGTCCACAAAGCCGGACAAGAGAGAGTCCTTCTTTTGCAGTTCATCAGAGAGCAGTCGGATATCCTCCTTAAGGTCAGCGATCTTTTTGTTTGCTTTCAGGAGAAGCGCACTGTAATCCTCACAGGGCAACGTTGGCATGGTTGAGCTAGTTAGTTTAGCCACCAAGCTAAAAACAGGCTACGACTAGTAAAACCGCTAAGATCAATTCCGATAAAAGGGTTCAAAAACGTTAAAAACCATAGTATTGGAGAGTTCCATAATTCTGCTGTGGAGCAGCTGCTGCTCGCTCGCTCCAACTCTGTGCAGATTTCACGTGACCAGTGACGCAATGACGCGGAGACGATTGTCTGTGATCAGTGGTCCGCAGTGCTATCACGTGACCGTTTCGGAGATGAGGAAAACACAGTTTTTTCCTATCTTTGTCTACAAACATACTCCGATGTGGATGAAACTTGGACGACGTCTTGTCTGAACTGCCCCGAAAGGCCAAGTTAAAAAGGTATATTTTCAGCTGGCACTTAAAGGAATTAACTCAGCTTGCTTGTTTGATGTCTGCTAGGAGCGAGTTCCATAATTTTGGGGCACAGTTACAGCAAGTATTTATAAGTGTGGAGTTGTCAATTGGCAGTAGTAGTTGTATTTTACGATGTAAAATGTAGTCTGTAGAGTAGTCTCACACACAAGTATCACATCTGTTACAGATTGTACCCAGTGAGAAACACAACGTAAGAGACCTCTTCACGTCAAATTGATGAAATAATGGCTTGGATTTGCCACAATAGACTGCCGCAGCAATGTGTGTGTTTTAGGTTCACTGTGGATTATGTTTAAGTCCCTTTGGAGCTGAATGAAGCCTGACCGTGTTCCCATCCAGTTATAACTGGAGGATTGCAGTGCGAGACTCTAACTCACATCTCCCCGTGAAGGTCTGTTAGCGATCAACAACATCACAGGTAAGGAAGAAAATAAGGATAAACATTCTGAACCATCTATTTTGTTGGTGTAACGGTTTTAATCTAGGTTTCAGAATCCTGCTTAACCTCTCGAATACAGACCAAAACAATGTTCGGCCTTATCAGTTTATTTAAATAAATACACGGATATATTATTTATAGATAAATACAAAAAAGTGTCTTAGAAAAAGCCAGGTTCAGATTCAGGTTAATATACATTCCATATCACAAAAAGCAATCTTTTTGATGATTCACAAAGATTTCCGAGGACAAGAAATTGTATCGATTGTATTTTCCATTTAAAAAGGCAAACCTCACTTTTCCATGGCCAAACAGTTGGAAAGACTGCTTATACGAGCTGGTATAACTTTAAGCGGGCCTGACAATACACTGTTAATGATATTACATTGACCACAATTGGGAAACCTTAGAATAAATTAAGAATAAATGGATTAAACTAATAAGGCAAATATGCATTTTGAGGGTTAATTAAAATGCTCTGGTAATATAAAAATGTTGGTTCCTCGTTGAAATTGTATTTGTTTTAGACAACAAAAAAAAGAAGAAATCACACAACACGAGTGATTAACTGCTTCCTCTGACAAGTCTAAACAAGTTGCATTCAAGTGAGAGCAAAACCGGCAAAACCTGTTGAATAACTAAACAGAGGTTACAAACTTGTGCATGCATGTAAATGTGTGCATGAAGGTCTTTCCCTGCATACATGCGCGCGTGTGTGTGGGTAATGCTTTGACTAGTCCTCTCCAACGGGCCGACTAAGGGGAAGATTTAGGGCCAGTTAGCGATCATTACACAATGAATTCAATGTCTGTGGACGGCAAGGGAGAGCACGCCCAGTGCCATTAGAGATGGAGAATTACTTTGGTATTAAATCAATTTGTCAGATGTGCTGCCCCTTAAGATGGGGGCTCAATTACATCAGTCGAGATGATAACTCGTGGTAATAATGGCCTATTCTTACACGCCTCTGACTGCCACACATGCCATGTAATTGGAATCTCCAGCAGCAATCATGTAGCCGAATGAGGGGAATCATTACAGATGGGGGTCACCCAGCGCTAGTGGCTCTCCTCCTATCAGTCACTCTGATCATATTGTAATAAAACCATTATATAATCATCACTATGTCCCCCTTTCCACTCCCAGATAGTGGTTTCACACTGTTGTACTGTATAAAGTATGTTTTAAGACCATCTTAATGAAATACAGTAGTGTATATGTAAATGCCTCATGGTGTGGGGCGCAAACGTAAAAGCCACGTCGAGTCAGATCAAATGTATTTGGAGTTTGATCATTTAACGAGAGGCCTTATTTAATCTTATTGTTGTCTGTCCCCTTCAAACTCACTCTTGGCGCAGCGTACGGGTGCGCCGCAGAGCGCGGTTTTTCACCAGCTCCACCGGCTACATGGTGAAGCGTCCCAGACGCCTCTATGTTGTTGTAGAGAGAGGAGGATTGGAAATAGGATTGGATTGGAGTACTAGAAACAAATGGTGAATGGGGTGCATTTATATAGCGCTTTTCATGTCACACGACTCAAAGCGCTTTACAGTGCATACCTCCCATTCACCCATTCACACACACATTGATACATCGATGGCGGTGGCAGATGAGCAAGGCGCACACCAGCTCAATGAGAGCAGTTAGGGGATTAACATGGATTTAATAGGAAGTGTGCACAAAAAAATTCTAGTCCAAGAGATTTCTAGTACAAATAAAACATAGTATCATTGACCACAGTTTCTTGGGGAAAATAAATAACAAAAGGAAGGAACGTCATTTTATTTGTCTTTGTTTCTCCAACAAGGACAATTCTTTTAATTTATACTAGTTTCGTAGGATTTTCAAGAGGTAATTCGACTCAAAATATCGCTCTTTATTTTGTGTTCGTTTCTTTTTTCATTCCCTCTTCAGTGCATTGTGCATACTATTTTTTATCATTCACATACCGGTATTTTGATAATTACCAATTCTGCATTTTGAGTTTGAGATTTGTCACACTGCACCAACGAGCCTGGTGTACTTCTACAGTCAGCCTCGCTGTCCGTCTTTCTCTAAGCATGCAGTGTGACCAAAGGCTCTAATAAAACAATAAAACAAAAAGATGATTAACGGTGTTTTGGCCTCAGGCTTTTACTTGATCTATTTAATTAATTGATCAATTAGCTATAGAGCTTTTAGTAATGTTCACCGATGTTTGATTTGTCACATTTCTGGCCCATAAATAAAGTGCTGACTATTGACATGTTACACGGACAACGGTTGCAGTTCCCAAAATCGGGGTAAGAAGGACATTTTGCAGCATTGAAGCATTTGGCAAGCTGTTTCTCTCTGAACCACACCTTGCAGAAAATTATGCTAGTTCGCTCCCTGTCAAACAGGTTTATCCATGTGGAGCTGCTGTCAGTTCGTACCTCACCTGAAACCACATTAGGCCCGCTTGTATTGACGTTTCTCTTTTCTAATCACACATTAACATCTTGTTTTTGTTCTTTTTTTAAACCAGTGCGTAATTTTTGCGAGGTTCAGCGTTTGGAGGCAAAACTTTTCTTTCTGCAATCCTATTTAAAAAAACTTCCCCTTCAATCAAGTGTGTATGTGTCTGTGCACATCAGCCAGCAAATTTAGAATTGTGCACAAACTATATTTTCCAACCCAGTATCTTGAATCACAAAAATTCTAAAATAGGAGGCATAACAAATTCCAATGTTACATACTGTCACTTTCTGATGGTATCTGGCATTTCCCACCTCATTAAGCGTGAGGGGAAAATATTTGATATCAAGAAACATGCTCAGATCTTCATAATAACTTGAAGGTAATTGAAACACAGTATTCAACAACTACACAGCTTAAACGTCACACAAAATAAATATTGGAAAGCTATTTCTGGGCATCTGTTCTCCGAGGTTACCACTGACATCGACTACGTATGTGATGGCATTTGGATTTTGGAATACTGTTCACTTTGGTAAGATATACATTTTTATTTTCTTCCTTAAAAATGTTCTATTGCATTTGCAATTTCATTGTCAGTTCAGCTGCAATTCGATTCAAATTTGTAAGAAGAATAATATTGAAATATCGCCAAATGCAATGTATTGTGCAGATCTAATATCAATATCAAAAGATGCCACTAGGTAAGAGCCCTCATCAATTGTTTTAGTTTGGAGTCTTAACGGGAAAAAAGGAGGTTCGAGTCCCTTTGAGTAGTGGGTTAAAGAGGGGGTCCCAGACGAGCTAGCGAGGGAGGCCTTACCTCTTCCAAAAATAGATCCATAAAACATGCTGAACAAAAAAGAAAATGCCAGATCATTACTACTGTAAAAAACGTCTATAAATCTACTTAAAAGCGGCCTTTGTTGCATTTTTCTCAGTATGCTCCACATCTAGTCGTCGCTCAAAAATATTGCACTGCCATAAGCAGTGTTCACGCCAATGCAACAATCATAAATCTGTTTCATGATCCTATCTGGACACTTAGCTAACTCCCATGTGGAGCATTGTCTGTCACAACATCATTTATCAGTGAAATAAGAAGAAGATGTTAGGGTGAGGATACCTCCGCAGAGCTAAAAAGGAAAATACAAGTTAGCTTTGTCTCCAGAGCTCCCTTGCCTGCGGTAATGTGTGCGCGATAGGGTCACCCACTGTGGGATGGGGTCAGGGTGGTGGGTGGGCAGCTCAGCTCCTACAGATGTAAGAAGGACCCCAAGGACAAACGCCTGGGAACTGCTAGCTTGGAATCCTACTTCTCTTGATGTAAAATGTAAAATACCGGTATGGCTATGAGGTTAACACATTCTAATAGGCCTGCCTAAAGTCTAGTAAAATACAACATCCCCTTTCAATGGATGAAGTTTTGGCCAACATTAGACACATTAGACACTTATCTTGTGTTCCATTTTTCCAGGGGCTTGTAGACAACTAGCATTTCAAAACCCTAATCAAGATTTGATTTGGCCATTAAACTTAAAAGCTGTATTCACAAAATACAAGAGTTTGGCCTATACATTTCGGAAAGGATTTTCAATATTACATTGCCAGGTTTAACATACTTAGATACTAGATAAGATATACTAGATACTATACAGTATATGGTCACTCACACTTCCTCGCACATAGGCAGCCAGATGAAAAATTAGATTTTGCAATATTTATGTCACATATTAAATGTTGATTTGAAATAATACGACAATGGTTAATGGTTAATTGATAAAGGCCTCAGAGGAACAGTTACGACATTGCACATTGAACATTTTGCAAACTAAAAATAGATGCCATGCTCCGGTTGACAGAGAAAATTCAACTCAAAAGAATAGAATCAAACCGTAGCAAGGGGACAGCGCATTAACACAGGCCAAATAGTAAAATAGTAAAAAATAGATAAGAATGTGATCATTTTTCCCCTTTTCAAGGGGAAAATTAGCCTGGGAACCAGACCAATCTGCAAGCTCATGTTTCATTTGCTCTGGCAGATTGGTCTGGCCATTCAAACAGATTTCCACCCGACTATTTTATGGTCGGGCCAATCACAGTCGCCATTTTACGTCGCTCAGCGCTATGCCGCACATGTCGTTGCTCTGATTGGTTGTAGGTCTATCCAATTGGGGCGGGTTTCTAGCGCTAACCGGCTAACCAGCGGGTTACCTACGTCACACTCCAATAGCATCCAGAGACATTTTGGTCTGCGCCCGTTGGTAACGCCCCTTGGAAATAGAAAATGAACAGAGAGATTCCAGTACCAGATAGAGATACCAATACACATTTGCGAATTGGTCTGGCGATGCCAGGCTAGGGGAAAATATCTCTTTGCTTCACAAGGAGGGTAGAGGATGAGGTCGGCTCCATGATAGTAGGACAGATACTTGCCAAAATAGGGGATAAAACATTGGTTAGGGGCAGACTACACAGCCACAACACAACCCTCTGACACAATGCCTGTATAGTAGCATACTCTGATCGTCTTGGCCAGTTAAGTCTTATACAGTTAGGTCCTGTTCCCTTGAAAATAAAAGAAACTCAAAGTCTACCAACTGAATGAGAGAAATACAACTTCATCCTTTGCTATCAAACAATCAGACAGTAAAGTGTTACTTGTGGTGTACTACAAATTATACTATTACCACGATCATCCCTACCACAATTACTACAATGTAGTGATCACTTCCAATTCAAAGTGATAGCGGTGTGGGGAAATACCATAAATCCAAATTACTTAAATAATTGACAGCCTGCCTTTAAAAAGTAGAATCTTCTGAAGTTTGTCTATCTAGTAGAGCTGCAACTAACAATTATTTTCATTCTCCATTAACCTGCAGATTATTTTCTCGATTAATCGATTAGTTGTTGTTGTGTTTCCCGAAGCCCGAGGCGACGTCCTCAAACGTCTTGTTTTGTCCACAACCCAAAGATATTCAGTTTACTGTCACACAGGACTAAAGAAACCAGAAACTCTTCACATTTAAGAAGCTGCAATCAGAGAATTGGGAAATTTTCTTCTTAAAAAACGACAAAATAGTTGGCGATTAATTAAATAGTTGGCAACTAATCGATTAATCGACTAATCAACTAATCATTGCAGCTCTGCGATCTAGCGGTTTTGTCGTCTCTGGATGACTTATTTAGGAGGTGAGGACGTCGATTTTGAAGCAACTTAACCTAAATGAACATTGTAGAAAATGCATCGATTCCCCACCAGGACCTTTTGACAACTGAACAATTTTACATTAAAACAACACAATATGTACTGGTTGGGAGCTGTTGTGTACTTGTGACGTCATGTACTAAATGTGCTGTGCACTGTCCACTTCCCCCTGACGGCGTGTGAAAGTAATGTTGACCATCACATTTTGTTTTTAAATACCTATCCTTGAATGGCGTCGTTTTAGACTAGTCCTCCACAGGCCACACTACTACTACTACTACTACTACTGTTTACATTAGAATAATCAAGGTTTACGTCAATAAACTTACGTATGCATATCTCGCGGAACTCATCTTCCCCGGAAGTGAGTCGTTTGGACAGTCCGGCTTTCCTTCCTCCCCCAAAAAATAAAATAAAAATGTATTTAAGACAAAAAGTAAACTGTTGTTGTTGTTGTTGTTGTTGTTTGTTTATGTTTCAATTAAATACAACGCGGTGTCGTATCGTATCATATCGAGCTATACCTGCTGGGAGGCACCAACACCTGAAACCGACC
>OMKR01092842.1:0-12010 GCA_900302355.1 Cyttopsis rosea
AGCTACAACTCCTGAACCAGAGATGAGAAGGTCAGAAGCGTCTTACCTGGGCTAAGGAGAAAAAGAACTGGACCGTCGCTCGGTGCTCCAAAGTCCTCTTTTCAGATGAAAGTCAATTTTGCATTTCATTTGGAAATCAAGGTCCCAGAGTCTGGAGGAAGAGTGGACAGTCACAGAATCCAAGTTGCTTGAAGTCCAGTGTGAAGTTTCCACAGTCAGTGATGATTTGGGTGCCATGTCATCTGCTGGTGTTGGTCCACTGTGTCTTATCAAGTCCAAAGTCAACGCAGCCGTCTACCAGGAGATTTTGGGGCACTTCATGCTTCCGTCTGCTGACGAGCTTTATGAAAATGCCGATTTCCTTTTCCAGCAGGACTGCCAAAACTACTCGTAAATGGTTTACTGACCGTGGTATTACTGAGCTTGATCGGCCAGCCAACTCGCCTGACCTGAACCCCATAGAGAATCGATGGGGTATTGTCAAGGGGAAGATGAGACCCACCAGACCGACAATAAAGACGAGCTGAAGGCCGCTATCAAAGCAACCTGGGCTTCCATAACCCCTCAGCAGTGCCACAGGCTGGTCGCCTCCATGCCACGCCGCATTGATGCAGTAATTTGTGCAAACGGAGCCAAGTATTGAGAGCATCAAAGAACATACTTTTCAGAGGTTCGATATTTCTGTATTATAAATCCTTTATTTTTTATTGATCTTTTGAAATATTCTAATATTTGGAGATACTGGATTTACGGTTTTCATGAGCTGTAAGGCATAATTATCAAAATTAAAATAAAGAAATGCTTGAAATACTCTTTCTGAAATGACTGACAAAAAATTTTGAACTTTTTCACGATATTCAAATTTTATGAGCTGCACCTGTATAAGCCTCACTTGATATAAATGTACTTTACTCCATCACAAGTCAGCCTTAATTCAAAGTCCAGGATTTTAACCTATAAAGTTGTTTTCTTTTAGTTTCAGTTTCAAGTCTATTGCCTGAATTCAAGAAATACAATTATTTTTTAAATATTGGCTCCAACGTCGGAATTGAGAAACAAACTCGAATTGCAACGGAAATCCAGGATCACATGCAATTCAACATATTGGGGTTGAAGATATCTGCCACCTTAACCAGAGCCATAACATGTTTGAATTATCTTTCAAAACATCGCCTGCACTGCATGGATTTGCATTTTAGTTTTCAATATCAAACTTAAGCATTGTTTTATAGGATAATAACACTTTATTAATCCCTGGAGGAAATTCAGGAACCATTATATGACATCAGTTTGTTCCATGAGTCAACACAACTGTATGTGTTTATTTTAACGTACATCGAAAATGCACTTAAACCCAACTGTCTGTACATTGTTTCACTTTGAGCAATGGTCCATAGCATTTTATTTAGTTGACACAAGGCTGCATTCTGGAAAGCACACGTGTAGAATCGGTTTATACAACATTCAAATACAATAGTACACCTAGAAGCGTGTGATAAAGTCATTGTTTGAGTGTCCTTTGTGAAGCAACTTTAAATACGTTTTATATTCAATTTGAGATCAATGACGATAAACGTTGCCGTCGCCGATTAAAGTCGTCAGTTACATCGACTGATTTTTCAAAATCAGTCGATGTCAAGTGGAAGCGTCTGTAGATCAGTGCTGCCTCTTTCCATCTATTTTCTACAGCTTGTTTTGGGAAGGGCATTCTTAAAAACAGCACTACTGGGGAAAACATTCAAGGCATAAATAACAAAGCCAAATGTTGTAGCGATCATTTCCTGCTTGTTTTTAAGGCAGCGTTCGGCAGTCGCGGTCTTCAATGGTCCAGTGGTAACATAACACGATTTAAATTCTCACTTTGAGATCAGACTAATCTATTATTGCTTGGAACTGGCTGTTTGTCTCTCCCACAACACAACCAAACCACGGACATCAAGTATAAGAGAAAACAAGTAAGGAAATCATAATGGTAAGCCACCGCTAAAAATATCACCAGCCCAGTGACTAATAACAAAGTCTTGGAGATGTTACTGAGAGAAAATGTCTCCCTCCACCAGGCGGCGTCCCCGTTGACGTGTTCGGCCGGCGGCGGACCCGGCGTCGTTTTGGGATGGAATTCCTCCTCCTCCGCGCCTTCCCCGCTACCCTGGGCTCTGGGCGGCCGCTCCTCGTCCACAGACTCGCTGATGGACGGCATGGACAGGGGAGGTTGCTTGCCCCGAGCTATGAAGGGCCTTTTGCCTGCGTTCAGACCTATTCCTCCGCCACCATCTCTGGCGGCCGGTCCAAGGTTTCGCCCCTGAGCAGCCCGTAGGCAGCGCATGTGCAACTCCACCTCGTCGTCCGACGGAGACTCTGTGGAGCTGCTGTCCTCGCCTGCCGGGTCGCATTCAGGTTCATCTCTAAATATAAGTGACACGGCTTCGGCAGTGCCCGGACCGTTTCCATTCCCGCCCGAATGGGGAATAACTTTGGATTGGTCGTTTGTTGCCTCCGTGTTGCGTTCATAGCCCCCTTCTGAGAAGAGAGGGATTCCATTTGGGCCGCATGCATTTTCGTCTTCCAATGCATTTCCTCTGTCGATTACTCCCTCCCCGTCACCCTCGTGCACATTGTGCACCGGTGCGGATGGATCATCCTCAACCTTGCTTTGTCTGCCGCGTGACCCCCGTTCTAAGCCTTCCGTCTCGCCATTCCTATCCTCTTTCGGTGTGTGTCCCCCGCTCTTCTCCACCTCCACCGCCTCAACCACAATCTTTGCCTCCCCTGGTTTAATGGCTGCCATTTCCTCCCCGTAATCTGAAATTCCCCCAGCCGGCTCCTCCTCCTCCTCCTCCACCTCCATATTTTCCTCCCGCTGCCCACCTGTTTCCGTTTCTTCCTCACACTCTTCTCTCTCTGTTTTTTCAGCGCTGTCCGCCGCTCCCTCATCTCGGTTCGCTGCCTCTTGGGCGCCGTCCTCCTGCACCGCGGTGGCTTCTGCTGCGTCCTCATCACCCTCCGGCTCCATCCCCATGTTTGTCTCCTCCTCCCAAACCACAGGTTCTGTCGCCGTTTCCTCCTCCGCCTTATTATCATCTTCCGTCGCCGCAAAATCTTTTTCGGCTTCAAAGTTCTTCTCCACATCCTGTTTGTCGTCTCCGGCTAAAAAGTTCTGCTCAGATCCGTTCTCCATCATGGCGTCTGGTTCCCCCTTCATCCAAACATCTCCATCTTGCCGCTCATCCTCCGCCAAGGCCGCAATGGCCTCCACCGTTTCTTCTTCTGTTTTCTTCTCAACCATCTCAACCATCATCTCCTCCGTCCATGCTGACATCACCTCTTTCTCCCGTGTTAGTGTCGCCGCCCGTCTCTCTCCCTCCTCAGTAACTTTGTCTCTTTTGTTCATCTCCCCACTTCCTCCTTCATCTCCTAATTCATCTCCCTCCTCCTCCTCCTCAACCATCATTTCCCAATTTTTGTCTCCCGTGCACAGTTCTGGACCGACACCCGCCCGTGCTGTGGCCGCATCTCTAATTTCGCGACGTTCTTCCTCTGGGGACACGCCGGTTGGTTCTTCTGCCGGCGCTGCGGTGTCTCGGTCAGCCTTCACAGACACGTCAAGGTGCGTGCGAGGCTCTCTCCCGGTGACTGGCGAGATCGACTCGGCCTCTTCGGCGCTGTCCTCATTTCGAACCGCGCGCTTCTCATCGTCCTCTCCTCGACTGCGTTTCACTTCGCCGTCTCCTTCCTCTTTACTCGGCCCGTCCGCGGTCTCCGGTGATGCATTTAGCGCCGCGTGGCTGAGATCTACTGCCGTGGATCCCAGCTTGTATTCAACCGTTTTAAGACCACACACGGAATACGTATCATCGGGGTCCGTTATAGTCAAAGTAGTTATTCGGTTAAGATGCAATTCCTGCAGTGCTTTAAATTGTTTGTCTCGGTCGGAGTGCGGACTCGTTTTTGTTACAGCGATAGTTCCATTTTTATTTGTTTCATCGACACACACACAGTTTGCGGACACACAACTACCAGTCTGTTGATCCCTGTCAGCATCAGCACACACCGACGGCGGTGGTTGTACACAGGTTGTCTCTGCCAGTGTTTGTGTTTGTGAGAGTGGTGCATCTGCTTGTGTCTCACTTGGAGGAACTACACAATCCGCTGTTGGGGCCTGTGCCGTTTCTGCTGTACTTTGCTCTTGGACTGGGTTGGTACATTGAGGATCAAGGGACAGTGTGCCATCTCGGAGGTGTGGACTCTCTTGGGGAATGGACGCTTTCAACACATCGTTGTTTAACGCTTGATGTGTCCCTTCTTCTTCTGGGAAAGGTTGGCCGTTGTTTGGTCTCCCCGTCCATTGGAGTCCGGATTCCTGAGAATCAGCAAGGTTTTCTACCTGGCTCCTGGTTGTATCTGCGGAATTACTTGTGCTAGATCTTCCATTTTCTCTGTGAAGATCATTCATAGCGATACCAACACTTTCTTGGTCAGACTCTTGCATTGATGTCAAATCCCTTGGAATTTCGGCACTATGGTACCTGGTGCCATATTGTGAAATGGCGGTGCTGTTTTCTTTTTTGTCAGTGGAGGGACGATGTTCAGGCTTTGATGAATCTCCCACATTTAGGTGTCCTATCACTGGAGTTCCCTGATCAGCTGGGTTCTTGCCCTCGATCTCCACATGGCCAAACACTAGTGGGTAAAGTGGAGCCACCACGCTTCCAAATGTAAAGCCACTGGCCTCAGTGATAAGGTGTCCAGTGTGCTCTGGTGAACTGACATCGCTGTGCAATTTATCTCCTGTGTCAGCACTTGGTTCATCATGTATACCACCATTGTTATTCTGGATTTGTCTGGTATCTTCGGTATTACTCAAAGACTTTCTCACATCTTTGCCTTTCCCAAGCACTTGTTCCCCATTTGAAAGTGATGGGATGTTTTGCGTGGGTGTAGTGTCTTTCCCACCTGTTTCAACTTGGTCTGGGTCAACCAAATTGACGATATCAGACATCTCAGATTTTTTGTAAGCTCCGTTGTTCTGTGCCGGTGGTGTGTAATGTTGGACAGCGGGAGATGCTTCGTTGCACGGTGGCAAGGATTCTAAGATGTTATTCACTGAGTCTTCTCCTTCTGCAGCATTTGATGGGCCTATGAGGGACACTTCACTGACTTTGTCATCAGGTTTTATCTCTTTCTGAGCAAAGTAGTCCTTCACTCTGGCCATCCGCGCTGCCCTCCGTCGATTTTTCCGGCTGGAGTTCTGGCTGCTCTCAACCTGCCCATCAACAAGAGAAATGGATTAATCTCACACAGTAGCTGCTGTTTTGAAGGGGGATGACATTTACAACTGCAGGCTCAGCAGTGGCGTGTTTAGTATAAATATTGCACTTGACTATTGTTCAGAGCAATGTCACGATCAGGAAGAGTCCAAATAAATATCCACAGGATGTGATACAGTAGATATGGATGTATTAAAATACACTAGCAAAGAAATTGTGACTGATTCAGGCATGTCTCTCACAAATATCACATTTTATCCTTTCCTGTGCACCAAGCATAGACATGCCTCAGAAGAAAACTGTATGTAGTGACTCAGATGCAAGTAGTACAGCATGTTACTGCTTTTATTCAGAGCTCTAAACTTGTCATGTGACAACCTCTTAACCTTATACTGTAGATAACCCACTATATGTTACTGTTATATTATACTAGTGTAATACGATACTAGCTAAGGAAGTCAAGTCAGATATGTGTTGCTCGTCATCAGTCTAAAAGAGCTTCACAGGCCCAACATTCTAAGGATAGATGATAGAGTGTTCCAAAATTCACTCTTTTTTTAAATGTTCCAAGGCAAGGTTTCAGCATTTTTTTGTTTTTTCTAAGTGCAGAAAATGAAACAAACTACAGCATTGCAACACACCAATAGTTTCTGACGATCTTCCTCCGAAATTCCCAATTGAGAATTGGAGGCTTGCTTGGACTTCATATTGGCTGCGTCCCCATATTTTGATGCACCTAGAAGAGAGAAACATTTTCCATTTGTCTTCCAATTTAAGTTTGTCAGCTACTGTATATTTCGGTTCTAAATTAGTCAAAGACGATACCTTTTAACCCTTTTTCTAGTGATTGCATATTTTCCACCGATGATACAGTTTCAACAGCAGTGGCGTTTTGACTGTGAATTAAATGAATAGTGATTATAAATTGTGATTATATTATACTATAATATTTAATCATACCGGCATATCTGGTTATCTTCTGGTTATCATATCTGGTTAGTGAACATGAACATGGATCAACCAACATTTCAGGGCAGCTACCATCAAACATATAATAATATTGAATTACATTGTCCCAGTCAACATCCAAAGCCATCAAAGGTGAATGAAATGAGGAATTATAGTTTGGAACAAATTTTCAATTACAGTCATTCAGCAAAAGTTGCTATCACCTTGTCACCATGTCAACATACGACCACACTTCCCTCACCTGACGGCTTTGAGGCAGCTTTTCTTGAATATATTTTCCTTCTGTGGCTTCTCCTCAAGTTCTTTAGCTCTCTGGTGACAGAACAGCACGTAGTTCTTATTGCCATTGTTGGCCCAGAATGTTGTAGCAGGGGTCTCGTACCGCAGACAGAAGTCCACTCTGGCTCCCTGTCCCTCAAACGGAGGAACTAGGGTCAGCTTGAAGAAAAAAACGTCTGTCACACCATCGCTGGATCCAGGTATGTATTCCGCCAGCAGGTCAAAGTGGCTCGCCCAGGCGTCCAGTGTGGTACGGACGTAAACCATCTTATCAAAGGAGATGTTGAGAACACGGATCACCCCTCTGAGTATCGTGGTCCCGGGGAGAAGGTCAATGGACTCCAGCTCAACCTTCTGCTCCATGACTCTCATGCTTAGATCCTCAGAAGACGGGAGGGAAAACAGAGAAGTCAGGTAGTACTCCTCTACATCCTGACCTGTACCCTCCAGGGGGCCATAGCCTGGCACCTTGGGTACGTCCCAAGTGTCAAACTCCCTAACAAGCACCAAGCTGAGGCCTTTGGCGTCGGCAAAGGACACCCTCCTGGAGCCCGACGGGGGTGGTTCAGAGTCTTCGGATGTCGATGTCTTTCTCCGTGGGAGAGGCGAACACTTAGGTACGATGCCGATGACCACTTCGCATTCGTCATCGTCTCCATCCACGGAGCTGAGGCCCGGCACTCCTAAGAGGCCGCAGGCCCCGGAGGCTCTCGGTTCTCCCACAAACTCCATCGGACTCTCTTGGAGAGGGGGAACTGCCGTGCCTCTGCTGCTGGCAACTGACATTCAACAAGCTGTGACTTAACAGATGGAGTCGAGTTACAGATGACATTGTAGCAAGGGCCAACACTATAAATAGGGCAGAGAGGACTTCGGTCTGCGCTCCAGAGGAGAAGAAGAGCATGTTGTCGTCATTGCCTCTCTTAAACACTGAATTGGTGCAACATACTGTAAGGCGTTAGAATGATAAATATAAAGTGCTGTCTAACTTCTAGTTCAACAATACAATGTTATTGTTATCATCAAAACTGAATACCTTTTTCCCTCATGGAATTTGTCCCAACATATTCTCAGATAGTTAGAGAATGTGAGAATATATGTCCAACAAGTATACAATTAACAGTTATTTCAGTGTGTGGTCATTTGGTTTAATTTGGGTCCAAATGATCATGCCCAAAGTAGAATGTGTAGGACATTCTACATCTTCCACCTTCCAACCACTGACTCTATAAAGTGCTATAAAGTTGCCTAATAGTGATAAGTCATCTGAAAAGAAGAGAAAACTTGACCTTGAAAAGCAAATAACCAATCAAGATATACTAATCCATATTTGCTTTGAGCTTAATTCACATTAGGTTTTTTTCTGAATTATATCTGTTATTCATTTTATTTTGTTCTGCACGGTTTTTATCTCACATCTGTGAGAAAGCCCCATGTATTGTACAAGTCATATCAAAAACTGTTTGTCTTTTATCTTGCTAAGGTCATAAACTGCATTTTTCTTCATTGAGTAAGAGCTATGCACCTGAGCAATTGTTTGCTCTCCACTGATTTTGAGCAGCATAAAAGTCTGTCTAGAGCCCAGCAGGGCACTTAATATTTAACACAAGTCCTCTGTATTGCAATTACATCACCGGCTCTGAATGCAGAAGTAGAAACAATGAGAAAAGTGAAAAGACAAAACAGCATTTTGGTTATCCAGGGAAACTGAAGACGAACAGAGAGAGGTGCGGAATCTGCTAAAGACACCGTGAAATACTGCAGTAATGGCCGACTCCGGCGAGAAAATCCCCAACGAACCGGTCCACCGTGGAGGAAACACTGAGCCTGAGCCGACCTCGCCGCGCGGGCCGTCCTGTGAAGACGCCCGGCCCCTCCCCACCTACGTGGCTCTGATCACCAAGGTCCTGTTGTCATCGCCGGCCCGCAAGCTCAACCTGGCGTCCATCTACGGAGCATTGGAGGAGCAGTTCCCGCACCTGGCGAGCCGGAGTCGTGGCTGGAAGAACAGCGTCCGGCACAACCTATCCATCAAAGCCTGCTTTGTGAAAGAGAGCCGCTGTGAGTACGGGAGGGGACACTATTGGGGGATTCACCCGGGGTACCTGAGGGACCTTCGGCAGGGGACCTTCAGGAGGACCAGAGGTGGGAGAGGGAAGGAGAAGGAGACGGAGAGGGGTTCAGAGCGGTGTGGAAGCGTGGTAAGGAGTTGGGTTCAGACAGAGCGTAATTTCACCCCGGGGATGTTCTGTCACAGTGCATCGGGAATTTTGTGCTCTGCAGGCCCACAAGGCCTCTCCAGACGAGGGTCTCCATGGGCAGCAGCACCCCACCATCTCTGTTTCAACCTGGGCTGGACAGAACACCCTGTCCTGGTGAGACATTTCTCTACTCCAGAGATGTCACCGGACTCGCCTGAGAAGGCTGTATTTGGAAGATGGCACTGCGGCCAACCTCTGGCCTACTCAGCGCTGAACCAGGTATCTCCTATACATGGATCAGCGCTGAGAGGACCCAGGGAGTCACATGACGGAAGATTCTCGACATCACCGCCGCAACCTTCCTGTTCGCCCGACCGCGGGTCGCTGTGTCCGCTCTTCAGAGACGTAATAAACCCCCTGATCTATGATGGGAACTATTTGTTCCCACCCAGAACTCTCTGAAGACATATAAGAAAGAAGTATGAAATGGTGTCAAATGTGTCTTTAAATACTGCAGCGTGCTTCTCTTTGAGTGCAAATCTTCAGGAGCTCATGTCTTTTGCTTTCATTTTGCTCCCAGTAGGTGGCAGAAAGTTACCTTGGTAACAACGGGACAGTTACATGTGAATCAGCTGCTTCCGTCTTACTTGCTTTATCATTAACTCCCATCCAAACTACAGCATGACCTAACGTCCCAATGTGCTAAATACACCCTTTCAGCATTTTAGCATTTGCACAAACAATATATTCCACACGGTTTCTAAATTCATCATCTTTTGAAAACAGGCTGAGGACTATACGGAAAACTCATTAAATCGTTTGTACAAACTCTATGGTGTCGATATAATGTTTCTGAATAATAAAAAAAAAAAAGTTAATAATACCTGACAGACAATTTTCCCGTTTGTAAACTTAAACGTACTAAACAGACTGTAAAATTGCATGCCCAGCATAGGGTCTGGGAAATAAAATAAAATATAGGAAGTAAAAGCGAAGCAAAGGAAGAAAAGAAAAGACAATACAACCAAATGATGACCTATGTCTCAAGGTGTCTCAAGGTCGATACAGTTCATGTTTAGCGACCACGGGACCACGGGACGTGTGACCACGGTGATGACAAACCTGTGGCATATAAGTGTCGTGTTCTCCCCGTAAAGTCCCCCCCGACACAAAAGGTCGAGCCGTGAACCTCGGTTCATGGGTGTCGCTGCCTGACGCCGCTGACTCGTAAATTCCTAAAGGTCCCGATTCAAGGGATCCACAGTGAATTTCACCGTCTTCAGCCTCGCTGCTCCTGCGTTCGGCGACGGCTCCGTCGCTAAAATAATGCCCCATTTTACCGGCAGCAGTTCCGCCAGCATCTCCACTAAATCCCTGTAAATAGCTCTTTTGTCGTGCATTGGCAGTTTGTTGCAGAGGTCCTTAGCTGTTTTGAAGACTCCTGGGTATTTAGATACAATGCATCTAAATAAAGTCGCGGCAGGAACTGTACTTGTCTGTTTTTGTTTTCAAAGAAATTGATCCCTTTTGTCTCAATCCTTACAAAGACTAAATTATACCTCTTTAGGCAGGTTTATCGTTTTGTGTTCCAGTCTCCTTTGGGCTTTGCGCTGTTTATGTAGGCCTATTTTTATGCACTAAGAATAGCAGCACTTGCAACATTGCTTACATAATACAAAACAATTAGCAATCAGTTGAGGCAGAAATCCCACTGTGAACAATTGTAAAAACGATGGTTTGGTGTGCCGGCGGATGAATAGCAACAAATAGGACTTTGGAAAAACCTGCACCGAAACCTGTTTTGTGATCGCCAAGCCGTTAAAATCACCGCAAAAATCGACGATTCCAGATTCAATATTCAACAACTCGGTAACAAATATGGACACTTGCGCCAGAAGACGGGCACGTGTCATCTTATTTCGATACCAAAGTCCCCGACGAGGCCACATCTATGGTAATCTTTTGAAATTCCTCTATGCCTGAATTATATCCAAATCAGCCCAAGCCCTGTGCTTCGGTACCTATGTTCTTGATGTGAGCTGTCAGTCTGACTGTGTGCGAGGCTCCTCCTCCTCCTCAGGTAGATGCTCCTCTCTGTCAGTCCTGTTATCATCCTCGCTGAGGAGGCTGCTTGGAGACACTCACGCCGCCTGGCCGTCTTGAAAAAAAACCCCTCCTTTTAACCCTCCAGGTACGTGCCTTCGCGATGTGCTATTGTAAAATGCTGTTTCTCGAGTCTCTTGAATTAGTTATCGCAGAAAAGTTTTATTATTTTTTTTTGTAATGATTGTGTGATGATGATGATATGTTACTGCTGAGGTCTTGCGGGTCTTCAGAAAAGTTGAAGTTCTGTTATATTTTGGATTTCTTGAGGCGTGTTTAATGCTTGTGAAGTTTAACCGCATGTTTTTGTATTGTTGGCGATGTGTGTACTGGTATGATGGAAACGAGAAAGAGGCGAGAATGATTGAGATGCATGAGATGCATGTATACATATAGACAAGGTAATTATTTACACACCAAAGCCACCGTGGCTCTGCATGTGTCTGCCATGCTGGAAGTCCCTGCTCACCTCAGATTTAATAGAGCTTGGTAGGACACAAAAAAACTTCACATGGTTATGTATAATGTCGAAAAACAACGGATGAGTTGGTTTTCAGTAGAAAAGAATATGCAAGTTGTAGAATTATGAAAAAAACAAAAAAACACAGCGTTCCCAAATAAAATTACTTACGTCATTAGAATTAGCTTGGGGCTTCAATTTCAATCCAAATCTTTAGGGGGAAGCTGCATACCCGCGCAGGGACTGCCCATTGTTCCGATGGCCCAATAGTCCGAAAAATGTCGGGTTCGAGATGATTAAATTTAGGTATAAGCTTAGAGATAGTTAAGGTTAGGGTTAGGGTTAGTGTGGTGGGTTAGGGTTAGGGTGGTGGGTTAGGGTTAGGGTTAGGGTGGTGGGTTAGGGTTAGGGTTAGGGTGGTGGGTTAGGGTTAGGGTTAGGGTTAGGGTGGTGGGTTAGGGTTAGGGGTTAGGGTTAGGGTGGTGGGTTAGGGTTAGGGTTAGGGTGGTGAGTTAGGGTTAGGGTTAGGGTTAGGGTTAGGGTTGTGGGTTAGGGTTAGGGTGAGGGGTTAGGGTTAGGGTTAGGGTTAGGGTTAGGGTTAGGGTGGTGGGTTAGGATTAGGGTTAGGGTTAGGGTGGTGGGTTAGGGTTCGGCTCATTGTTCCGAAACCCCAATAGTCCAAAGAATGCCGGGTTAGAGATGGTTAAGATGAGATTTAAGGTTAGAGATGG
>OMKR01093180.1:8594-21207 GCA_900302355.1 Cyttopsis rosea
TTTTTTTTTTAATTAATATTTTATTAACTATAATTTATTATCTTCTATTTTTGCCTGATACGTACATACATACAATACATATACATACATACAACACACACATACATACAATACAATTCATACAATACAATACAATACATACATACAATACAATTCATACAATACATACATACATACATACATACATACAATACAATACATACATACAATACATATACATACATACAACACACACATACATACAATACAATTCATACAATACATACAATACAATACAATACATACATACAATACAATTCATACAATACATACATACATACATACAATACAATACATACATACATACAATACAATTCATACAATACATACATACAATACAATTCATACAATACATACATACATACATACATACAATACATACATACATACAATACAATTCATACAATACATACATACAATACAATTCATACAATACAATACATACAATACATACAATACAATACAATACATACATACAATACAATTCATACAATACATACATACATACATACATACAATACATACATACATACATACATACAATACAATTCATACAATACATACATACAATACACATACATACAATACATACATACAATACATACATACATACAATACAATACAATACAATACAATACATACAATACATATACATACATGCAACACACACATACATACAATACAATTCATACAATACATACCATACATACATACAGTACATGCTGCACGCACCCACACACACACACACACGGAGCTCCTGCTTCTAAAAATATTTTCAATTTTCACTTTCCTGTGGGTGAGAGACAGACATGGAGAACGGATTTTTACAGTGTGAGTTTTACAGTCTCAAAAATCTTCTCAGAAGGCTCTTTTTAATCTTAATTTATCTGTTTTTAATTTTGAACAATTCATAAGCCTATTGTTGAAGAGCTTATAAATGTAGTAAGTTATGTAATAGTTTACCTACCTCTTCGGTCCATCAGTTTCTTTCTTCCTACAACCAATTCCACCAATAAGGTGTGATGTTTTCCCAGTTGGGCTGCCTTGAAGCAGTGAGAAGCTGCAGCACAGTGGTAATCAATCCTCAATCCTAAAGCATTCAGTGAGGTTGTGCTATGAACAGTTATAAATGATGGGAACCAACATTTGAATCAGGACTGGGTTGAAAAATAGCGATATTGGGCAACTTTTATGTGTGTTCAGGAATAAGAAGGCAATTGTTTGCTTCAGTGATTTTAATGAAACATTGCTTGGAGTTTGTGTCATTTGCAACATTTGGACATATTTAACTTAACCAAGCCTGCAGAAAGTTGGGTTAGATAGTAGAATAGTCATCTAATAGTTGGTTGTTTTTTGGCTATGAGTAGACCTCTACTAAACTTTCACTGACAGCCCAAAATTAGACATGATTGAGCCTAGATGTAAAACGGCAGACTATTATACATTTATATTAGACTACTTGTTTGGTGGTGCAGTTGGTAAGCGTGTATCAAAACCCTGCTAAATTTGAATGAAATTTAAATAGAAAGGCATGTGTAGGCCCAAATGTAAAACCATTTTATTTTATTGTACTTTAAACAGCACACATACAGTACATCACTTTCTGCGTACACACGCTAAGGCAAGATCACTCCATAACAAAAACAAATATCCCTAAACAAGTATGGATGAATGAGGAAGGAAAACCTACACATCTGAGACTTTCTGGGTACTTATGACAACATTACATTTTACAAAATAAAGATGTCAACAGTAGTAGGATTTTGTTCAAGGAAACACTTTTTGAATATTAGATATACCACAGTAACACATAAGTTTACAATTTGTATTGTAATACACAATTTAGTGATATAATTTGTTTATTTCATCCCCTATAGCCTACTTACTCAAGAGGCGGCCCGTGAGCCTTTATTTTGTGGTTGTATGATAATCAATAGTCACCAAAAGTGTGGTTGCTTGGCAGAATTCTACCAGTAAATCACGAGCACAGTATTGACCCAGCCAATCAAAGCACAGGAGAAACTGGTAGAATTCTGTCAATAAAACTGTACAAATATGTTAATAAGTTGTGGCCCTTTGCGTCATCGCTCTCCTGAGGTCAACAATTAAACCATACACTAGTAAAAGGTTCTAGTGCTTCTACTTGATCTGAATGGCATGGACGAGCCGCCATGGAGGGGCTGGACATTACAGTTGAGATTTCCACCATGATGGACTAACAACGACTTGTATTCCCTCATGATAACCAACAGGAACCATCAATGGAATGATTCATTTGTAGCTAACAAGAGGGCATGACCTTAAAAAATGTTATAATGGCTAATATCCCGGTGATCTTTCTTGAAGGAGAATTCAGGACAGCGAATAGAAACAAATGAAGTTCAAAGTAAGTAAAGTGGAAAGGCCATACTAAATGTTTTTTTCTGGCATGGCTGGGTTGCTGCCATTTACACCGATTCACAGCCACAAACTATCGAGATGTCAAAAAAAAGTTAGCAATAATTAAGCTGCTCTGGTAAAAGGTTTTTGCAAGCCATTTAAACCTAGACACTGTGGGGACAAGCCAGGTGCCTTGTTACAGTTAGCAACAGAGTTTCTTTTCATATTTCAAACTATAGGCCATTGCCTCTGGATCACCGCTAAACATGCTTGTTAGAGCAGACCATTTAACAGTAATTACAGTGTCAATGTCAGCGTATGATCATAGCAAAGATCAGGAGACTACAGTGATTTACAGTGTTTGAAGGAGGTACGGATAATGTAATTCAATAGGTTATCCTCGGGGTGTGATATAATACACCAACAAGGGACTTTTTACAAACTCATCTTCATCACAGCGGTTTAAAAACACAGTATTCTTCAGATACAAAAATATTTTAAGGAGGTAAAGATATAAATAGTTGAAGGGGGATAAGATTCAATTAAAATGTTACCATTTGCAAGTATACGTGTACTTCTGCAAAATACTTTTAATATTAGGAGTGTAATATAATACTGTAGTTTGCATATTCTTTCTGCCTAGCTGCACTTTTTACAACAAGCTGCACAAGGAGTGTTAGTAATAGTGAGACATGTAAAACCGATTGTTACAAGGTGATAAAACCTAAAACAGCCAAAATATAATTTGAATAAATAGATAAAAAGCTGGACACAACAAAGGAGTGGATGCTGGTTTCTCAAGTGTTAGGGTGGTAGAATTGGTCGAGCATTTCATTTATGTTGCTTCCCTACAGAAAAAAGTCTCCTTTTAAATTGAGTAGGGTCCCTTCTAACTGAAAATGTTCCCAAATACATTGTTCTAATCTCTTCTCCCCCCATTTCTGCAGGTTTTTCCCCAGATCTTTAACCCAACTTCTCCTGTGGAACCCTTCGGCCTCTCCAAGAGACCGAAGTGGACTGTTGTAAGCATGGGTTAAACCAAATTCACCATATTTCTTACAACAGGCCATAGCTGGTTCCCCTTAGAGTAGAAGTAATAAAGAGCTTGGATGTGAAGTAAGAATGGAAAAGGTACGTGTAAATTACATGATGTCATCTTATTGATCTTAGTCAGATTGGAAGAAACAAAACACAGTTAGGATCCGGTCTATACCACTTCTAGTCCTTCTTGGGGCTAAAGGTGACGCCGGGCCAGTCGTAGATGTCTGGCAGGAAGGAGTCGTAGTTGGTGTTCCACATGGTAGAACGTACAAAGTTGTCTTTGTCCACAGGCTCAGGGTAGCGGAACGCCATGCCATTAGCATAGACATATTCTACCACCTAGAGAAGAAATGCGGGAATAAAGAAACAGTTTGGCGTGAGCTAAAACTGGGTATCATACAAGCAAGATAGACAAACCATGGGACACCTCAAAACCATTTCCACTGGGAGGCTATGATTAACTTACCTTGACAGCCATCTGGATAGACACCTCTCTGATGTTGGACAGAGGAGGGTAGAGTCTCCCCTCTTCAAGCTCTTTATCGGTCAGCTGTTCTGCCAGGGTCTAACACGACAGGGAAACATCATTAACCACCAGTGAAGTACAAAACAAACTGAGATGAAAAGAAGTTGTGAATATAAATAAAATCAATTGGTTTTGGGTTCATAGGGCTCATGTGAGCAGGGCACCTAAAGGGCTTGCCGCTTACATGGAATCGGTAGTTTCAAAATACATCCTAAAATGATAGTAATGATTCAAGTCAGGAAATAAGATGGAGAAGGACAGAGAGCACAGTTAACTGTTACACCAGTGTCTAAGGAGGATAAGAAGCCAAATGGTTATGAAGGGGCTTTTTCCCCCTTGGTACCTATGATGTGTTGGACAGAATAAGTAGCAACAGTGATAGTCTGACGGGAGGGTTAGTAAAGATTAAATGTCACAGAGATGGTCTATCCACACCTTGGCTGCCTCCAAGAAGACTGTGTCGCTGATGTGTCTCACTCCACTCAGGATCACCGCCAGTGCAACACCTGCAACAAGAGACACGCTCAAGCTCCAGAGGTGACAATGTTTTAACTTTAATTTTTATCTTAGAAAAGGAAGTCAGTTTGTTGTAAATGTTATGTAGGCTCCTCCCTCTGCAGGAATAATAATTACATTTAATATTTACCTTTTTAAAAGACAAATTTTTATGAAATGTAAGACTTTTTTGGACAAGTCTTAGTTGTCTACTTCCCTTGTTACTTGAATAAGAGAGAGATCTCTCTTATTCAAGTAAGTAACAAGTATGTATTTGGTACAGGACAGTATTAGGTATAAACAACGGTAGAAACAAGGTAGGTTATAAACTAGACGATTCTATCAAATGTTATTACACCAGTTTCCTTTGGGTCAGATAGCAAGGCAAGTAATTAGGAAGTGGAATAATTCTAACCATTTCTTTCCCACAGAAGGCCGTACAGGTAAATACAAGGATTTTTAAGTAAATTCATTGGTAAATCTAGAATAGGTAAATATTCGAATCTAGAATAGGTAAATATTAGGTTCAGTGGTAGGCATAAGGTTTTATCACATCAGAAATGTTGACTGACAGGTGGAACTTGACTAAAATAAATCGATAAATTAAAAAAAACAGACAAAATGTCCATGTTGAAATTAAGACCTGATATGTTCAAATTTAAGACTATTTAACGTCTTAAGGACTAATATTAGTAAAACTGAATTAAAAAAAGACATTTTAAGGACCTGCAGACACTATTATTAGATGCATTTACAGTGTCCAATATCATATATATCCTATACACACTATTACTGTCATTAATGTTCAGCCACGACAGCATGTGTTAACACCCATTCACCTGGGAAGATGTAAGCATTGTTCCCTTGTCCTGGAGTGATGACTCTGCCGTCACTCAGAGTCACTGGATCAAAGGGGCTGCCACTGGCAAACAGACACCTGCCCTAGAGAGAGAGGGATAGAGGAATGCAAGGGCATTAGAGGATGAACAGGAAAAAAATAGTAGCAAGTGAGGAGGTCTAGTGGCTAGACTAGAAAACTAGCAAGGAAGAGAATGAAAGCTGAAAATATGAATTCAAGCATAAAAGAAAAAAAAAACCAGAAACTTATGTGTACATTGGTTAGTGTGTAGGCGTCTTCCGCTGTACACTCAGCCTTGGTGGTAGGGTTACTCAGGGCAAAGATGATCGGCCTCTCATTCAGGGTTCCCATGGCTTTTATGACGTCGTGCGTGAACAGTCGTCCAGCTCCAGAAACACCTGAGCGAAGATGAAAAGAGTATTATTTATGGCTCTGTACTTTTGACATCTATTGAACACGAGAAAGGATTGTATCAGTCCTTTAAGACCTCTATGGAAAGTTAATACTTTGATTACTTTGTGACAATTTTGTGTTCATACCTCAAGGGAATACCCTTGACATTCAGGGTGATACAATTGGCACAGTCTTAGTCTTAAATAAATGTATTTTCAAATAAACATTACATAGTCAATCGTGTGCTGAACCTCCTCTGCTTCATGACAAGGAGATTAAGAAACTCAAGAAAGTTAAAGTTCATTTCAGGTCTGTTGACATGGCTGTGGAATTTAAAAAGTGACCATTGAACCAAGACGTGGGGAAACAATACATTTCATACCAATGATGGCGGTGGGTTTGATCGTATTGACAGCGTCTAAAAAGCTCTGGACGTCCCCTGGACTGTCGTGGACAAATGCTTCCTGGTTGTTGTCAGTCTCCTGAGATCTGCCCTAGAGAGGCATAGACAGTGTTAACAGCATGCTGTAAACAATACACAAAGGGTCAATAACAAAAGAGACACATTTGTTTTGATGACTGTCACTAAACCACCAGAGAAATAACTGAGATGTAGACAAACAGATTAACTGATAAATATTTGTCTCTTGGTGCCAGTCAGAGAACTCATATGGCTTCATAATATAATCAAAACAACAGACACACATACACGCAAAGATGGTATTTCCTCTTGCCACTGCAAATGTAATTTTCTCAGTTACACACAGACTAACCTTCACTAGTAATCCATGTTTGTCATACATCCATATTTTATTCCTGGCCTCAGTGTGAGTCACCCCCGACTCCATCATCGCCATGACAATCAGGTTTGCAATACCAAGGGCAGCCTGCAGGGAAAACATGAATTAGTTATTTTGATACTAGTGTTTACGCCAGTGTCGTTTTGTTTGTCTGTCTGTTACGCTCATTCTGTAACACTGTATGTCTGTAAATAGATCATTTAAAAATATTTCAAGACATGACTGTTTGGTTGTTTTAGTGATCGTTTAGGGTTCACTGCGCATTGCTGGTTGCTGCTATAGTTGGAAAAAGATAGAATTATCTACACCACATCTGCTTAGAGTAGTAGACTGTGGTAGACTTGCATGTTAATATATGTAGGTGCTGAAAATTACATATATTGAACATTACCTATTTCTACACAGCCTTGCATAAGTTTCAACTGCCAATTAAAATAGTCTTTGCATGTATAGCCTTCCTGTAGGCTGCAAGTTTGATAGGCATATTACCAACATGGCATTATTTATACAGCCTACCTCTCCAGCTCCAAGAAAAAGCACCCTGTGTTCAGTGATGGGTTTACCAATGGCTCTTTGAGCTGCCAACAGCCCAGACAGGGCTACTGATGCTGTGCCTGAATACAGAGGAACAAGCACTTTGTGAGATCTTTTGAGTACAATCTGAAGTCCACTGAGGCAAGGAAAGCACAAAAACATTCATCACTGTATATCCATTAAAGAATCATGACTAAAGTCATTTTTACTTCATTTTGTTCAAGTTGATACAGTCAAGTTAACTTGATTCATGATATGATTTTTTAACTGAAATGTAATGAAGGAAGGAAGAGACACATAAGACACGTTGAATAAAGCCATTGAGGGAAAGCAAACAAACACTGAAAGAGAAAAAGGGGTTAAATAAGCTCACCTTGGATGTCATCATTAAATGTGCAGTACATCTCCCTGTACCTCCTGAGGAAGCGGAAGGCATTGTGGTTACCAAAGTCCTCAAACTGGATGAGGGTGTCCTGCCCGTATTTATCCACCACCGCCTCCATAAACTCATCAATCAGGTCATCGTACGCTTGAGACCGGTCACGCTTCTGGTACAGCCCCATGTAGAATGGATCCCTGAGGAGAGTCTGAAGGGAGCCAGAAAGACAAAGAAACAGGTTGGTTGAACAGTCCAACTCCACACACAGGATGCCACACCAAATGATTCTCACCTCATTATCTGTGCCAACGTCAATCACAACCGGTAAACACCTCTCAGGTCTGATGCCAGCGCAGGCGGTGTACAGACACAGTTTTCCAACAGGGATGCCCATGCCATAGACCCCCAAGTCCCCTAGTCCTAAGATGCGCTCGCCATCAGTTACTACAACTGCCTAATCAGACAGAGAGGAGGGAGGATCAATATATTGATTACCAACATGGCAACCAGTCTGACAGATTGAGAATCATAACCTTCCAAGTACTCACCGCAACATTAGCTTCTGGCCAGTTGTCCAGGATGGAGCGGATGTGTCCTTTGTCCAGAATGGAGATAAACAAGCCTCTGGTAAAAGTAACAATATGTTTAGCTGCTGTATCTGCCAGCTGTAAATAGACTAAAAATGCTAAAATTATGTTTTTGAAAATGTACAAACTGTACATGTTGTTTTCATTTTGTTCTACTCTAGCTCTGCACAAATCCTACACTTCCTATTGTAAGAACAGTGCTAAATGACATGGTCTGTGGCCATATTTCCTGAAATGGCGACTGAAGCATCCTAGCCAATAAGACAGACCCAAGGTCTCTGCCTTGAATCTGTCTTATGTGTCAATAGTGTTGCAAGTGTAACCTACAGTTTACTGAACTAATACAACTGATTTGTTCCCATGATAACTACGCAACATCCTTACTTGGGTCTTCTGAAGATGTGTCCATACTGTGTGCAGGCCAGACCTACTGTCGGAGTGTAGACAATTGGCATAAGCTCCTCAATGTCTTCCATCAGCACTCTGTAAAACAACCTCTCATTCCTCTCCTGTATGCCCATCAAATAGATGTACCTGTGTGGAAATATACGACGGGAAGGAGATCAGTAAGAGTGGTTAAAAGAATCAGATCAGGGGGTTGTGAAACAGAGAAGACCTCCAATACTGAATGACATATACCATAGACAGCAGAACATTTTTAGGAGGTCACATGATGTACGTGTTACATGTTTCTGGAGGCCGAAATTGATCGCAGATCTACTATGACTATGATTTGTGCCATTGCCTTACTTCTGAAGTGGGTCAGTCATCTTCTTGAGGTTATTCTGGAAGCGCATGGCCTGAACATCCTGGCTCTCCACTTTAGGAGGGAGCAGACCCTGCATCCCCAGAATTTGACGCTCCTGTAGGGTGAAGGCCATTCCCTGGAAGACAGAGACAGATAGAGAGACGATAATTTTTTTTACTGTCAGAACAGAAAACAGTGTTTCTTGAAGCAAGGGTTGAAATTGGGGACACGGGTGAACATTCAAATCAGCATGTATTTTCAGGGTGGTACCTCACATGATAAAAGGGTAGGAATAGATTACAGTTTGGTCAGGGCAGAATAATCCTATACCCAAACCTGTACATACTGAATACCCAATGTCAGAGTTCAGTATTTCAGTCTAGGGCGGCGACCTCTTCACCTCTGACTGGAGGAGCAGAAGACAGCTGAGAGAGGGGTGGGGGGGGGCTATAATGAGGAAGTCATTTTTTGGTGAACAACAGAAGTGCCAAAGGAGGTGAAGTAGCGGTATGGGCTCCAAGAGTGGCATAAGGGAAGCTATAAGGAGAAACACCCCATGAAATACAGAAGCAGTGAAGCTGAGGGAGAAGGTCACTGTTTGCTTCATGGAAGCCTGTTTGGATCATGCTAGAGTGAAATACCAGTCATAACACGCAACACATGGAAACCTTAACACACACGTACGTGTAATGTGCGTGTATGGGTTCTGTGCAGTGGGTGAAATGTATAGGGGGCTCCCCTGGCATAATGCTGAGTCATGCAGATGACGCATTGCATTTCATTTCAGGACAAACTAAAATGCACAAACTGTTCTGTCACTCTCACTAAAAGGAAGTGGTCATGTGCAAAACTTTGAACGGCAATTTTCGTCCACCAGTTTCATAAAATTTAGTCAAAGGTTTACATAAAGCCAAAAGCCAAATAATGCCCCTTTGGCATCCATAAATCCTGACGTCTGGAGAATCAAAATTCAACAAAATTCAATTTTATTTCCTATCTCCATCTCAGTATTGTATATTCCATGTACTGTATATTCCAAAATATATATAGTGAGAAAGAATAAATAAATAAGGAAATTGGACAAGTGGGGAGTTTTATTCCCCACACATGAAATAGCTTTTCAATATGTAATTCAATGTATAGACCATGTAATTTAATGAGTTTTTCAAAGACTGAGGGATATTTGAGGCACCCACTTTATTTAGACTTCTTTAAATCTCTTTCTATGAGTCACAATGACATACTTTGCTGATGTCCTCCCCTCCTGACTCGACAGATTAAGAATTGAGGTCACTGAGATAGCAACACGTTGCAGTATTCTTCTTTATACCCCTGGAAATGAAATAGCTTTAAAATGCAATCTGCAAAAGAAAAAGTATTTAAGTATTTTATAGTTGAAAATTGAAATAAAGAAATCCTATTAAAGGTACAATATGTAATTTCTGCCGCTAGGGAGTCTCTCAATCAAAACAATAACTAAAATATGGAGTCTGATGACGTCAGAAGTAGCGTGGGATCATGGGAGTTGTAGTCTTCATTTGTCACGCGTGCGCTTTACGGGGACTGCTTCTAGGACAGAACGCGCAGCAAACGGTGATAAATAATTGTGCTCAATCAGACATCCATCAGATATCTCCATCAGAGTTAGTAGAGTAATAGTAGCGCAATACAAACAATAGTGGAGTAGAAAATAAGTTTAGAAAAACAAATGACGTTGAGTCCTCTTACGTAACACTCCCCGTGTTGCCCTGGAAGTTCTAGCAGTAGGGGGGGGTGAAGGGGATGGACGCAATGGCAGGCGACCTAATGAAACGCTCCGTTATCAACATTAAAATTATGGATTTCTCTGGGTTTGAAAATTGTTGGAAACATTTGGGATAATGTAAAGTACACAACTCAACAAAATATATAACATAGGTCTAATCCTTTTTAGAAATTTTAATGCGGAAAAGTTACATATAGTACCTTTAAATCCAATACAATTTAATTTAATTTAATTTAATTTAATTTAATTTAATTTAATTTAATTTAATTTAATTTAATTTAATTTAATTTAATCATTTGACAGCCAGGTTCATATTGTCAGCATGCAAAAGTCAAGAAGTCATTAGTGGTGTTTCACTAACAGATTGGACAATGAGGTGCTGCGTAGAGCGCAAAACTCCAAAAAGCAACTGAGCAAAACACTTCCCTCACATTGCTAATATTTATAAAAAGCCTCCCCCAGCTGCTACCAAGTGCCCTGTCTGAAAGAGCCCTGAGGATGCACGGTAAAAATCCTGGACAAACCCAGACTTTCACACTTCTGGCCGTGCTCAACGCTATTCCTGTCCTGAGATATAAACGGTCACACTGCTGCCTCCTCAGAGAGCGAGAGGGGTGCGAGAGACAGGAAATGAAAAGACAGCTGACGGGCCTCAAAGTTATATTAGGACTGGACTAGAGACGTAACACAGTTATGCTTAAAAAACAAGTTTGAAATTAGTCCGGGAAGCGGCAACCTAATTGAACAGGCTATATTTCATTGGTCTGAGAATTTAGCTTGACTTTTTCTTTGGGCAGCTACCTCATAGGGAGCGGATTTGGTGTTTTATTCGATAGTGATCTATGTTACCTGGAATAAATCAACTGTAAAATAGGACGATTAGAAGTCAAACTGGAAATGTGTAAATCTATAATAACCGACAGTGACAGACATTTCTGTGAACTTTATTTTCATGTTTATTGTATTGAGTCCAGTGTGGAGGTTCTTGGAGAACCCATACTGGGAATTAAATAAAACAATTGGTCTGAAGGACTGAACTAGATTACCAGGAGCTTGCAGAACCATGTGTGTGCTAAAGGTAACTTAGGTGAGAAAGAAGGCGCCCAGGGAAAAATAAAAAATGGAAACCAATTACCCCACTTTCCTACGCGTTCTAGCAAGCGCAGGTCTTGCGTCAGAACTTACTTTACATCATTACATAATTGGCATGGATTCAGACCAACCCATGAATTTGCCAATGTTACCCAACATTTCTCATCCACTCTCACAAACACGCCCGCACACAGAACTGGGCAACTTGCTAGAGAGGTTTTGGATTGTAATGTTATTGTTATTGTATTGTAATGATTCTAAATGTTAAAGTGCCAATCTCGAAGATTTCCTTTTTTGCTGATTTTGCCGGCACCTATGGTGGTAATTGAATTGCAGAACTACACTTCCCAGAGTTCCAAACAGTGTCGCCTGTGTGACGTCAGTCAGTTGCTTTCATCTGAACGTCGAATTGTTTATTTTTCTTTGGATTTGCACTTGTTTTTGAAGTGTCATCTGTTCAGTCATCTGTGTTTGTTCGGCCATAGTAAATGTTTACTCGCAACGTGAGCAGAGACTGGAAAAAAAAGTACGCCGCGTGACTTCCAGACGGTCCCCTCGGTCCGGTCCTCCCCGGCCGGGAGGAGCTACTGCTACAGCTGCTGGGGCTCACGTTAATGATCCTTCCGCAGATTCACGTACGGAAACCTTGTTACGACTTTTACTTCCAGTAGATAGTCAAGTTTGAGCGAGTGTTGCGTTAGCTACGCCTCCCCTCTCTGGTGGACCAACCACTGCTGGGTGATGGAAAACGCGTCACTAACTGCGCCGCTTGTGATTTTTCCCAGGAATATCGCCACAGACACCCAGTTTTTAATACTCAGAATAGTGCAAATGCAAGGGCTTTCATCAGTGGAACATAGGCTCAATCACCTTTGTGTTACTTTATTCATTACTTCATTTTAAGTGAAAATCTTCAAGATTGTAGCTTTAAATATACTGTACATGCCAATGCATATTGGCAATACCCAAACACACA
>OMKR01093182.1:0-20355 GCA_900302355.1 Cyttopsis rosea
TGTGTGTGTGTGTGTGTGTGTGTGTGTGTGTGTGTGTAAATATATCTAAATATATATGAAAGAAAGGATCTACATGAAAGCTACAGTATCTTTTCCACGATGAGGTTTTATTTTTGACTGAGGTCATAGTTAAATGTGGTGTTGTACTGAACTACATTATATTGAGAGATGTTTCTACATTTTTGTCCTCCCTATTTACATACATGACGGGGGTAGAATATTAGAAACACCTCTGAATATAATGCAGCTCAGGACAACACCACCACCAACTATGACCTCAATGCTAAAACATAGAATTGAATTAACACCTCTTCTATGACAGTGTAAAAAAACCCTGAACATTATAGGCAACATAAAGCAAAATAAATGGCTGAGCTGGTGTATTGGATTACATTGGATTGTACAGGTGTACCCAATAAAGTGGCCACTGAGTGTATGTGATATATATAATACTTGTGATTTCAATACGGTGATAACACCGCCTAAAAAAGTATGTATATATATATATTTTGTTTTTAAATAAATGCGATTAAGGGTCTAAGTTGAATGTGTGTGATTGTAGTAACCCCTACTTTATCTAAGCTTCTTTTTACCATCTAAAAAGTAGTTCCAAATTGGGTAAAATTTTAATGTGTTATCTATATTAGAATTAATCTGCGATAGATTCCTGAATTCCCCCCTGGACTAATAAAAAGTGTTGTTTTATACAGAATTGATACAAGAAATGTGTGAACTGCCTCCCTTTCTTGGACCTAGAGCGCCATCTCATGCTCATACCTTTAACTGCACCACAGTAAAAAGGCTGTAAATAGAAAAAGAATATTCAGGCTCAACAGAGGAGGTCCCCTTTCATATATAAATCATTATCTACACACAGCATAACTTCTCTCCTCTCATACAGTGAATGCATTGAGAACATTTGAATTTATTAGTAAATCTATGTCTCCTAATTCAGTGCCTTGCCCGATGTACATAGACGCTGTGAGATGAATTTCTCTGAGGTTTTCAAGCTGTCCAACCAGCTTTGCAAAATTTCTCCAGATGGCAAATACTTGGTAAGTGACTTTAAAAATGTTATTTTGGTTAAATACATAGTGTGAACTTAAGTACAAACTTTATGTAAATGCTCAACAAATCCTAAAAAGCTGTACACTTTTCCCTATTAGGCGGATAATGACAAAAAAAGACCAATAGTCAAGTTCCCTAGAAGAGTCTTGCTATTTTAAATCAGGTTATTTTTTGTATGTTCTGGTGTCCATGAGACATTGATAAGTTTAATTGAAATAAAAAAATAAAAAAACTCTGAAATTAGATTAAGGCTATTATTTGTTTGATTTTGTTTCATAATAAAAACTTGAATACAAGTTCATTCATAAAAGTTATAATGAGGATGTCACCTGTCCCAATGTGGAAAATAATACAAAGTCTGAATTCAGAAAGTTTTTGCGCCATGGTGAAAACACAACCCAAGTCATATTTACCATAATATAGTAAATATTCAAAGGACAAATAATTCTTAAGTTTATGTTTTTCTAATTTAGAATTGGTCTTAAATTTGGCTAATACCAGAATTAGACCTGGAGTGAAAAAATCTTGAGTAGAATTTGCTGAAACCTGTGTGTATGTGTGTGTGTGTGTGTGTGTGTTTGCTTGCTTCAGGCGACCTGCGTGCAGTACAGACTGGTGGTGCGAGATGTGAACAGCCTGCAGATCCTGAACCTCTACACCTGCCTGGACCAGATTGGCCACATGGAGTGGTCGTCCGATTCGCTCTTCATTCTCTGTGCTATGTACAAGAGAGGCCTGGTGCAGGTAGGCTACAGAGCACGAGACAATTGTAAAAAATGACCCAGGGGGAGACTAAGTGAACTACTGGTTTATGTCCGTATTTGGTTAGAAAATATAAATTCTGGTTGAATTATATCCAATTATGCATTGGAAATGGTTTTAAATTTAATTTCTCATTAATGAAATTCAACATAAAGTTACCGGAATTTAAGCCTAAATTTAAAATCTAGTAAACATAAATTTAAATGGCATGGAGACTGTTGATCTGAGATTTGTTTGGTCTGACGGTTTTTTTAATCATATTTGTATTTTCAAAGATGTTTTCTTTGAAAATACAGTAATTGTAAGATTTGTTAAAAGTCCAACCCTGAGTATGTCCAAGTCCTGTCTGATTCTCCAAAGACAATGAATGAGGAGGTAGAGGTGTACTGATGTTTTTTTATTTGGGATGATTGTGTGTGACGACGTTATGCAATATTTATGATGGTGAGAACCACATTCTTTCCAAAGGAAGGCTTTAAAAACAGTGCAACTACATATATATTATTGAAAATATTAAAATGAGAATAAAAGTACACAAAATATTTGGTCTCAATTAAAGAATTTCACTTGGGGGGCCCAAATGCGTTATAGACCCATTTGTGATCTCTTAAATTAATTCCAAAACCTTTTCTTTAACCTTTACCAGTAGACAAATAGAGGGCTAGAACTTTCAATTATAACTTGTATAAAGGACACTGGTTTTATTTCACTGCTCATGAAATACAAGTGGAAGTGACTTACCTTTGGAGGGGTAACCAGCGGCGGTCTTTCATGGTCTCTAGCGCTGCTCTTGTGTCCACTACAGTTTTTTGAGGAGCTGAAGAAGAGGAAGACAACGAAGACACAGGGAAACTGTGGAGGCGCAGGGTGAATTGTGTTTATCTTCCCTTTTATCTTCTTTTGTTTCACTCTCGGTCAGGTGTGGTCTCTGGAGCAGCCCGACTGGCACTGTAAGATCGACGAGGGCTCAATTGGACTAGTCTCGTCGCGCTGGAGCCCAGACGGACGTCACATTCTCAACACGACCGAGTTCCATGTAAGTGTGAAGTCACCGTCTGTATGTGCGTCTGTCTGCATGTGTTTATATGTATGTCTGTCCAGTGTCAACTGTTGCTGTCTCACAAGGGAGGGAGGCCTCAAAATAGCCAGACACCAGAGCCTTCCTTGAAGCCCCTCTGTGCCTCCGCCCCACCCACCTCGCATATTCAGGCCGGTTTCACTGCTTGGCCTGTTAGCATCCTGTCATGCATTGGTCTCAAGTGCCACCGGAACATGGGTGCAATGTGTATGTGCTCCTTCCGACGTAGCTCTGGTATTTCCTTTGCCAGCAATACTTGATAGCGATGTTTTGTTTGGCATATAGTTTCATCTGCTTTTTTCCTCTAATGTTCTGTTTGATTTGGTCGGCTATTTGTTTTGGATCTGACTAACTTAAGTCCTTGAAAAGGTTTTGAGAACATGAATTGCATCATAAGTGATTGAAATTAAAATAATAGCATCCTAATGGTATATTATAAATCATTCTAAATTATCATAGCTCTCTGCACGGATGCTTGTAGAACTGCTTCTGCGTGTGGTCCAGAAGGATCTGAATGCTAAAGATTGCATCTGGAAAGCTCTGCAGAGTGAAATGTAGACTAATAAAGATACAGTAAATTCTAGTTTACACCTCTCGAACGTTGTTTGACGTTTGCACTGTGCCGAGCACATGTCCGAGGGGGCTGATGGGACATAGCTCGCTGCTGGACCATGTGGAGTATGGCCAGGGCACCGTGCCACATTGGGGCCTTGTCTACCACCCTCAACCTGACTCCAGGCATCATCTGACAGGTGCTGCAGCCCCACGCGCAACTTTGTGCGGACTGGAGAAGGGTGCAGGGAGTGTAAACGTCTGTGGCATTTCTGCTTTGTGTCTGTCTGCATCTTCAAGATGCAAAAGGGGGGAAAAAACAGGATAGAATGGAGGCGTCCTCCCCGTGGAGGAATCTATCGGCGTTGTACGGTATAGGATATGATGACAAGATGTTGCAGACAAATTGGAGGGTGTACATTCTGTTGTTTCTATGAGTGAGAAATGAGAATGAGACCGAAATAGTGTATTTAGGGTATGTATAATTACAATTAACCTGTGATGCATTACATCTAAATATAGTGTTTTATTGATCACAAGATCACAGATCGGATATGTATTAAGAACGTCAAAACAGGAAAAAACACATGGATTTGGATAATTGCATATTCATATTGGATACGAATCAAGATATATAACTTACACCTAAACGCATACATCGGAATTTGATGGTCATTGTGATTCAAACGTTATCAATGCGACAATCATGACATGTACAGGTGGCGACGGTTCAAACAAAACTTTATTTATTTAAGCATTCAAAAGTTACTGACCCCATTGTTCCTGGTCAAAAGTTTCAACTACACAATCGCACCAATGTTGATTCACACACCCCTCACGTGGCCAGGCTACAATCAGGGCTCTCGGCTTCCTTCTTTGTCGTAAAATTAGATTTATACGTTGCGTACCTCTAAAGATGGTTTGGAAAACAAGCTTGAATTATAATTAATTTTTCACTTGCATCCATGGCAGATGGGGAATGGGCTGTGCTCATAGGCTGAAGTGTCAAGTGCGCATGGAGGTTTGATTTTAAGTGTTTTTTTACCGTCTGATGTAAACACGAGAATCACATATGGGTCACGTGGAAAGTCGGTGTAAACACATAAAATAAAAATAAAAAATCTGGTATAGGCAACAAATCGGCACTTGGCATTAAGACCTGCGGTATAAATGCAGTCTAATCTAAATATCCAAAAAGCTAGAGTAGACTCCAGCCGTGGGAGCTGAAGGACATTCTGGGCATGTTTGGCAGTTCTGTGGTGTGAATAATGGTTTCTGTGTAAATGTGTAAAGGCACATTGCCTAAATGCCACACGTGACTGGTTCTATCGGGCCTGCTGAAGAAAATGTCTCAAAAGTCAACATTCACTTGTGTTTTCTGGAATAAATGATGTCAGAGGTGGTTCATAGCAATAGACACAGACACTGCTACTCCAGCGGCACCATTTATTTAAAACTTCCTCTTTTTAAGCTTCCTCTTCCGATTAGAGATGCAGACCTAATCTACCAGGTGCATCAGTGGCGATGGTTGCCACCTTGCCGGGGGGCCCGCTGACCCTGCCTTCACCCTCACCCAAGGTTTCATTAAGGCTGTGCCAGACGGGTGTCCGTGTCAGGCTTGAATTTCAGCCCCACTCATAAACAGCCTGCTATATTAAATTGTTTAGGGACAGCTGCTTATGGCTCGGACCATTTGTGTGGGTCTGTCTGTGTGTTCATGCACATGTCTCATTGTGTTTATGTCTGTGGCTTTTGGAGTGCATTTAGTTCAACAATTGGATACATATTTTATTATGTTATAGGTTTTTTCTGTTACTGTTACTGTTATTACTGTTATTACTTTGGTATTGCTTTCATTGTACAGCAGATGGTGCTAATTAAAGGGACAGATTTACTGTGGCATAAACAGGAGTTATGTTGTCAGTCGACAGGTAGCCGCACATTCAATATAGCCTCGTTGTTACAATTCCTGTTAGCCATAAATGCGTTCCTTAAAAAGCCTTTCTGAGAACACAAAACTCCTCTGGCACAAATGTTAAAAAAATTTGAATTCAAGGTTGGCGCCATGTCCCTGATTTAATGGCTAAGTACCAATAACTTGGCTATGCATCGTGAGCCTCTACTCAAGCCATCTCACATTTAAATTCCAATTGTTTATCCCAGGTCCTCACACTATGTTACCACCTATCCATGCTAATCCACCCTTACCAACTGAGTGGCCATAAAATAAAGTTGGGGAAAAACTGCAGCCAAGGACAGCGGCAAGCTGAGTACCGTTAATGGTTTTCTACATTGTTTGAGTCAGATTAGTGCTAGCATACTTGGCCAGTGCTCCTGCTCCAGGAGCACAACACGTAGCATTGTTGGCAGCAGCACTATGAGAATATACACTGCGTCGGAACCTGCAGCAGCTGCTGTTCTGCGGTACAATAGCTGAGCCGTACCTATGTCTGGGCCCGGGAAGGCTTCAAATCTTTGGTAGAATCATGAGGCTGTAACAGGAGAAATGGGCTATATCAGTTTGAGATGGCCTCCTATGTGGAATGTCCATAGCCTAATCCTTTGCAGACAGACGGGCCTATAGAGCATCACACACACTCACCCAGCTCTCTCACACTACACATCTAGGAACGTAACAAGAATGGCTGACAGATGGAGTTTCTTGCTGTGCTGCTGTCAGTGGCCCGTGATACGAGTGATCATGTGATGCCCCATTTCTCTCCTTTGGGGGATGTTCTGTAATTGTGTGACGTTTTTTTATGGATCTTGGCAGTGACCAGGGGTGTTGGCTATTTGAGTGGAACGTGAAAAGAATTTTCATCTAGCAGGCTCCCGTGTTCCAATGGACCTACTGCCTTTGCTAATATACCTATACCATCTGCTGACTGTAGTTTGCTTCAGCTGTCCCATTTGATGTCCCAAGAGGACCTGTTCACTCTGACATGTGCATCATCATGAGATCAAAACAGCACCCAATGTAGATTTTAGGAGCTAGCGAACCAAACGGTGGCCTTCAGCGAACAATAGTTGGTTATTATGCCAGGGCCAGTTTTCCTTTTCTTAGATTGATAAACAGCAGCTGTCGGGAGTACTGCCTTTTCACACCACCCTCCAGTCACAAGCCTCCACGTCCAGCACTGCTGCTCACCTTTGGTGGAGATACTTCAGCCAAAGTGTAGAAGTGTAGCTTTACCAGCTCCAGATCCTATGGCATACCACACCGTATGGACAAACATTTCCCACCTAGTTCCTCGCACTGCACTCCCTCCAGCCAGTTTAAGTTACACCCCCCATGCCCCATGTTGTGGGTTCAAGGCTTCTAAGAAGTGTGCATGTGTTTGTGTTTGAGCCATGTTGACCGTGGTTGCCATGGCACCCTGTCCGAGGGGGATGTCCAGAAAGCGTGCAATGAGGTGTAATTACAGGGCCGGCAGAGCTGGATGCGTTGGGCCAACAGGAGCGCGGACACTTCAACCCGGCTAGGTGACAGCCAGACGGTGTCCAAGTTCACATGTCTGTCTGGGCACTCCAGGAAGCTCTGCGGGTCCAACAGCCATCGTTCTGTGCTTTCTTTTAATCAAAGCTTTTAGGCAATTCAAAATTCTTATGGTCCAAAAACCGTTTTAGTAGTGGCAGTGAAGCCCACTGACATTGCAGGAATCTGTGTTGAGACTAGACTTTATTGTCTGCATGATAAAGTAAGGCCTTGTACCTTCATTCTTTCTGACATTTTAACCTGTTTAAAGAGTTGAATTCTGACTGCTTATACAATGACTTCTGTCTTTCAGGTAGTTCCAGACAATTTATTTTGGAACTTGTTGCAGTAAAAAGGACTGTTATGGCTATGATGCAGGGCTATAGTGCATGCAGTCTAAATGGATAGAATACTCCCCACATTGGTATTTCTATTATAAATTCTAATGAATAAAGTTATTAGATATTCTATGTGCACTTTTTGGCACATTCCTTTTGGTGAATATTTCTAAGCAGAAAGAAGTTGAAATTCTTTGTACACAATCAGCCAAAAGCATATTTTATAAATGCTTTATTAGTCCCAAGTATTATTACGTGCAGCTTATTTTTTAAGACCAAGAAGTCATGTGTTATTTTGGACCCCTGACAGGAATATGCCACTCTGTTGGCCCTCTGCCATAACTTTTGTTTGCATCAATCTTGTTCAATTGAAACCAAAGCACATTTTGTGAGCATGCCGACTGCCCTTGTCTTTGTTTCGCTGCTTTGTGGTTTAGTCAGCTAATCTCTGGCACTTCCTTGTCATTCGTGAAGTGGAGTGTTGCTTGATTACATTACTTGCTGTTAATTTGTCACGCGTGTGACGGACCAGGCAGGGTGGAGCTTGCTGCAGGGTATCATCATAGCCACAACATGAGGTGCGGTTGGATTCTCTCCCCTATTTATCGTGTGATGTAGGCTCAATTTCTCATAATTTAATGTTTTGAAGCGTAGATAGAAATATATCCTGTGTCAACTAGAATATATAAACCTAGCCCCACTGCTAATGATTGAACTGAAAGAAAGATGGACTTCATGTCACAGCCCCGAGCTCTTCAGACATTACCAAGTTGCCTCGGTCATTTCATGTTTTGCTTTCAGTCAAACAAAGCTGCCTACATTGTAGTCTAGCGAGGCCTGGGCTGATGGACAAAGCTGTGGACCTCAAGGAGCTCTCGGAGGTATCATTAAGCTAGTAGCCTGGCTGATTGAGCCCTTATTAATAGGCCACTGTTGACACCCGGATTTAATGCTCAGCACTCATCATATCACGGCCTCAGTCAAGCTCCTCTTACATAGAACTAGTTGTCCTAAAGCTCTCACAGAGGCCAGTGTCTCTCACGGCAAGACAGAAGGCGTTGGGTCCAAATAGAGACACAGTTGTTCCAGGGCAATGTCACTGACATGTGAAATGATTGCTGGCTTCAAAAGCCAAATCCAGATCAAAGACGTCTCTCATGGTTCTTGGATGTATTTATGCGCCACTGCTTGCTTGCCATACTTTCTCTTGAAGATGATATATATCTTTCTTTCTTTTTTTTTTTTTCCTTTCCTCTTGACAGCTGAGAGTCACGGTGTGGTCGCTATGCACCAAAGCTGTGTCTTACATCAAGTATCCTAAGGCCTGTCAGAAGGGTGAGTATGGGGATGAGATCTTTTTTATTTAGTTTCATGCAGCTTATGAGCGTGTTTATATTAGCAGGAGTACCTGGGGACAGGGTTCTCTGCATTGCAGGATGCCTCATGAATCACATTCTGACCTTATGGCCTGGGTCTCCAGCCAGACTACGGCACTCTCTGCTGACAGCTGTACCCATCTTCAGTAAATGGGGCATGCTCCCCATAACAGACCTGTCAGCGACTTGGGGAAATGATTGTCTTTGGCTCTCCTGCTGTTTCACATGCACTGTTTTGGCCCTGCGTGACCTACACATCCTCGGAGCTGTCAGATAAATGATAGGGCCAATGGGCCGTGCTTGTCACATCAGGCCGTGCTGTTGAAGTCAAAGTCATTTTTATGACAAACTCAAGCAATTGCTGCAGCTGGTGCTAAGAATAGTTATTGGAGATCTGAGAAGCTTGAAGATTAAAGTGGAAATCCGTAAGATCGTCTGTGTTGGGTAGATTACACTAAAATTCCCAGAATTCTATTCTAAACTGCGTTTTTGAAAAAGTGGAGTTAACTTTTTTTCCTCGTCTTTACAGTCACTTTCCTCTCTTTCTCTTCTTCTAATCGATTAATTTCTTTCTGTTCTGTTTCTGTGAATGGTCATCATATCAACAGTTTACTGAGCACAACTAGCTCATCAAATATGGGCATTTTTAACAGAATAAGTTTATGGATTACCACTTTCACAAAATATCTTTTTAGTGCACATATATTTACCTAAATGTTTTTATACACATTTTCAATTGGAAAGTAAGTGTTTTATCAGTTTGTTATTAGTAACCGTGGCTGGTTGTTGCCTAAAAACATCATTCTGCTTTCCCCGCCGTCCTCTCATATCAGGTATAGATTTCAGCAAGGACGGCTGCTACATGGCCTTGGCTGAACGGCGTGACTGCAAAGACTATGTGAGCATATTTGTGTGCGACGGCTGGCACTTACTCAGGGTGAGTAGAGAATACGCATGTCTCCCCGAAATCGAAACAATCATCACAATGAATAGTTCACTGGGCTGCGGTCATTAAATGAATAAACATCTTTCTGGAAATCCTGCAATAGTTGTGGGATATTGAAGCTCCAGGGCTTGATATGTCCTCTTGATATGTCTTTGTATGTTTTATATTTTCAAGATTAAAAAAAAAATTCTAGAACACATCTGCAGGGCAAATAGTTGAATTATTAGGGGAAAACCACTGAATGGCACTTATTTCTTTATTGAATTTTATTGAATTTACTACTTTTTAAATAGTTATAGATGTTTCAGCCCATATTACTAGACCCTCATGAAAATGCTTTAAATCTTTGAGTGCTTCATCCAAAATCATAGTATGTGAGAAGTACCTGGATGACATACTGGACACTACATTGGCAAGCGCGTCCCACCTTGCATTGAGATACCGCTTCATCACTATGACAACAATTAGCAGAGAGCGGGTCAGCCCAAAGTGACCGTCGGTAGCGGTCATAAGTGGAAGGATGATGTCCGAAAAGTCATTACTCTTTTTCTTTACATAATCAAGTATAATCGATTTTGGACGCAGCGTTTATCTTTTGATTAATGGGAGTATGTGACTGAAAGGGACCCTAGAGCTTATTTTTCAATTTGTCGCAGCATTTTGAGACGGAGACGCAGGATCTGTGTGGGCTGGAATGGTCTCCCAACGGCTGCATATTGGCGGTATGGGACAGTTGTCTGGAGGTGAGTCAGAGGCCCGCTTCACACCCGGCATCATCATATGATTATATCCAAATTGCATGTGGATGGGCTTTAACCATTGCATTTACAATTGGAATAAAACTGCATCCTGTGTAAATACTATCGTCTTTTGTTCTTCAAATGTAAATTACCACATGTGGACTTTCTCCGCAATCGGCATCATGATTTATACATATCAGATTTTTTCTTTCTTGTACACTGATCAGCTTGGCAGCCGCTCTGCTGGAAGCGACTTTATGTCCGTTGTCCATGTCTCATTCTCATGTTTCACTGAGAAGTTCCACAGACAACTGCATAGGGAGGGATTGAGTCAGCGTGTGCGTCTTGGGTGCTTGCTTCTACATTTTGATTGGACTACAATCGGTTTTCAATCAGCTTCTTGAGTGCACTGACACTTGTGGTTATTTGCTGTCTGATCACTCACAGTGACCACCATGAGATTTCAGAGTAAGAATTAGTGATGTGTATTGGCAAGAATTTGATTAAAATATGCATTACAATATAGGATACAATACAGTATATTACGATACACTGAGATACCAGTGATGCAGTGAGTTTTTCCATTTTACCATAATAAGTTTAGATGTCTTTAATAACAGATCAATATAGATCAAGATAAAATACACTATTCTAATAGTACTCCAATTCCGATAGTACCTATGATTTGTATGTTGTTTATGTTGTATGTGTGTTGATTTGTCAAATTATATTATTAATGCTGCCCACTCGGCATCCACTGCAGCCTGGTCATCCAGGAAGGGGGGGTTCCTCGTTCTGTGGCCCCTTCTCAAGCTTTCTTCCTTTTTTCCCAAAGGGTTTTCTGGGAGTTTTTCCTGGTCCAGATGGGGGTTCAGACTAGGGGAGGCCGTTGATTTCTATGTGAAACGTGGGTTTGTGAAGCCCTTTGAGACTGTATTGCGATGAAGGGCTGTATAAATAAACTTGCCTTGACTAGTACTGTATTATTATTCTGTAATACAACCTGGTGCATTGTGAGTTTAAAACAAGGCAACAAACTATTTTAACTACATTTCTGATCCTGCAGTTCAAGGTGCTGCTGTACTCCCTGGACGGTCGCCAGCTGTGCAGCTTCAGCGCCTACGAGTGGTCACTGGGGATCAAATCTGTGACATGGAGCCCCAGCAGCCAGTTTCTGGCCATCGGCAGCTATGATGAGAAGGTAAGGAGCAAAACCAAGCAAATAACATGCAGAAATACAATATACAAAATATTGTGAGCAATGGATCATCTCAGTTATTGTTAAAGTGGTTTGTCTTGATGGTTCAACTAGTTCAAGGTGAAATTACTTATTTTTACAATAAAGTATAAATTGAAAGGGGTCTTTTTCACCTATAAAACAACCTAACTGCATAAAGTAATGCTCACCTTCCAGGTTCATTTATTAAATCACATCACGTGGAAGAAGATAACAGAGTTTGAGCACCCAGCCACCATCTGTAACCCAAAAACTGTGAGTATTCCTACCTACCGTGCAAATGACACCTCAACACAGCATTTCCTTTAGTTTCTGCAGATGACGTAGTTAGACCGTGACTATTTGTTTGTATGGTCAGACTGTGTACAAGGAGGTGGAGCAGCGGCCGGCTGTTCCCAGCGATGACCTGTCGATCCACAGCATCAGCCTGGGCAGCACGCTGTTCAACACCCAGAGCAAATGTAGGTGAAGACACAGTATAGTTAAACAGGAGCCGGTCTACTATATTATTAACATTATTTTCCACTACGCCTAAATACTGAGGTATTCATCAAAAAATATTGTGACATTTGATTTTCTTTTTCCATTATCGCCACGCGCCGTGTATCCTTGTATGTCAAGTCAATGTGGATAGCATGCACCATCATTTTGGGTGGAGCACCCGGGCACCTTGTCCCTGCTTTATTTCCTCTCAGAATTCACAATCAGTTGCAGGGCAGTAATTCCAAAATTATTTAAAAAATAAAATTACCAAATTCTACCACTTTTACCTGGTCTTCTATGAGAGGAGCCAGTGGGGATATGTGTGAGCTGCAAGACATCCTGACCTTTAATAAGAACTTTTAGGACAATTCAAACCAGGATTTGTTAAATGACTCAAGTCTTCTACATTTTGTTGTGGAATTCCCCTTTAACCCCAGAATGCATATGATGGATCAAAAATGACACTGATGATTTTCTTGCTTTATTTTTCAAACCAAAATTTTTTCATATAAATTCCAGAATTTCTTTTAAGGTATTTCTGATTATGCAAACTTGTTTCTCAATGAGTTTAATAAAATCAATCTAATCTACGGTTACTATTACAATTTCCTGTTCATGTTCCCATCATAGCTCCATTTGAGATGTATTCTTGAAAGAAATCTTCATGAATTTATTTGATTTAATAGATTTATATTTTGTCCCATTTTTGGTGCCCTCCAGATGAGATCCATCAGCCACCGTTCCAGATTCCTGTGGCCAAACCAGACGCAGATAGAGCCAACCCCAAGATTGGTGTCTCCACCCTGGCCTTCAGCTCGGACAGTCGCTATCTGGCCACCAAGAACGGTATGGACTGGTGCAGCTTGTGTGATATAAGCTGGTGCTTGATAATGGCTGTAGTAGTTCAATTGCAGAGAGACAAAATTAGTGTAATTCAGTGATCACACACCACTTTACCAAGAGCTTGACATTTTAAACTTATGGGGCAAAAATGTATTATTTGTCAAAGTACAGCAGTGATTGCCATAGAAAAATATTAAATGGGTCATAAATATGAGAATTAGGCTTTAGATCCCTGTGGAGAAGGGGCATTTTACCACAAAAATAGTAATGGTAATGTTAAAAGCTAAAGGTTCATAACTTTTCTTGATTCCAGGATCCACATGTAGACTATTTTATAATATCGTCCAATATTATTTCCTGAGCTTTTGAAGTCTTTATGTAATTGATAAATCTACAGGGATATACATTTTTTCTTATACTTGATCCTACGCTGACATGCTAGTAGGTCATGACCATAGTTTGAAAACCTGACACTTTCCATGTTTCCTCCCCACAGACAGCATGGCCAGTGTCGTGTGGGTGTGGGACATGCAGAGGATGAGCCTGGAGGCCGTGCTGGAGCAGACCTCGGCCGTGCGCTGCTTCCAGTGGGACCCCAAACGCCCCCGGCTTGCACTGTGCACGGGAAACTCCAAGCTTTACCTCTGGTCCTCCGCGGGCTGCGTCTCTGTCCAGGTCCCCGCTGAAGGTAACTACCTGGATCTTAAGAGGGGGTTAGAGGCTCTCTTTGGTTCTGGATTGATGCTTAAAATAAGCTTTGGCAGACCAGCAGTAGAGTACAAAATTTCATTTTTGAGGGCGTGTGTGTTCATGGTCATTTCTTGCCCACCCCCCAGGCAGCTTCCAGGTCCAGGCGCTGAGCTGGCACTGCAGTGGGGACTCGCTGATCCTCATCGGGAAGGAGCAGCTCTGTCTGTGCTACATGGAGATCGAGCCAGACGACAAGTGACCCCCACACAAACGTACCAAACCATTCCCAAAAAGAAACAACTAAAACTGGGGACCAAAAGTGTCAAACACTTTGCCGAGTTGTATTTGACACTGTTAGAAAGTTGCACAAAGGGAGCCAACCACATATTTATACATTTACCACAGTAGTTAGCAGGATGTCTCTTTCACGTAGAGAAAATATAAAAACTTGACATTCATCTGACACACACAGGTTTGTAGACTTGCCTTATAAGTCAAAGTATTTTCTATGTAATGGTATAAATATTTTTAATAAACTTTGTAATAATAATTTGGCTTGAAGTCAGTTACTATTTGAAAGACATTTTAAATGCAAGCGTATCTTTCAGAGTGTCATCCTGTGATCAGTCAGGACTCTTGCAAGAATATCAGGTTCGTTTGATATCTTCAGGGACCTAGCTGGTGTCAAAATGTTTGCCCATTTACTAGTCAGCATGCGCATTTTACATACCCGACTATTTTCTTATGATATTTCTAGATATCACCACTAAGTTTTTTTTTAGAAAATTATCAATTGAAAAAAGGCAGAACCGCCATACATAAGTGGTAATGTCTAACGTCAGCGCAACCAGGAGATCGTTTCTCACAATATTGTTAAAAAAAAAAAAAAAAAAAAAAAAGGTCAGAGAGAGAGATGGCTTGCATGATTACGTGTGCCGATCACCTGAAGAATATCAACATTTTGGTGGTATTTGTCCATCACAGGTTTAACTGTTTCCAACGTCACGACACGAAGCAGCTTTTTAATGGATGCAAACATCTTAATATCTCCAGACAGTCCCTCTCGAGCTGAGAGGAAAGCAACCTCAAATGTCATAAGGATGGCAGAGAAACATGCTAATGGCATTGTATTTGCAAATGTTTAATTTACACAGTTTGGATTTAACGATAGACATTAATAGTTTCTCTTTTAAACAAGCAAATAAGAATCACTCTGGACAATATATCTGATGTGCAAATCATCCTCGTTCACCAAAGCATGATCTATTCTGACAGCCAAAACCATTTCAGACAGAATGTACAGTCGGTGTACTAATACTATTATTAGCAAATCCCAGAGCTGAAACTTTCCCTTCCTCTTGTTAGTGTGCTATAAACATTTAAAACCAATCGTCTCCATAAAATAATTTCACAGTCACGTTAAAGACATAAATAAAAACAGTTTAGTATTTACAAATCAAAAATATACTATTTTCAAAAAGAAACAACCATGCAAACTCATCGTGCAAGAAGACACATGCACAGAATCAAGCTTTTTTTTTTTCCCCCTCATTGGCATTAAGGATGGAAATAGAAGCCGTCACCTTTGGTAGCACAACGTTATCCAAGTAAAGTAGTTGAAAACAGATGGAGGAGCAATGCTAAGAAATGTTGTTAAGCTGTAAAATCTAACCTGCACATATAGTATTAACACATGTAAACCAATTGCCAGGCTCCAATTATTCTTGAATTACCGTTATTTTGATTTGGCATTGACATAATTACACAAATTAATAAAACTAGCAGCAATATTAAGGCAACTAAAAAAAACAAACAATAGCAAGCAATAGCTAAGAACACAGCAGTTCTGCTTCTTGGAATAGAATGGAGCATTTCAGACCAACTTTCCCTTTGGAGACTTGTTGTGTGATTTAACACAGAACAAGTGCCTTCTCTTTTGGAGAAACCAAACGCTGAGATTTGAATGATTTAGTCGTTCTAGATCCGGTAACAACATTAAAGGATATGTTCGCCATTTTCTCACACTCTGCTTAAATGCAGTCCAATGGAGGAAAGTCTGATGCTGTGAAAAACATTAAATCTCCTTTTTTGAAAACGAGAAGCTCACAATATAGTCAAGCTGTTTTGGCTACGTACGTGCGTACGTAAGAGACTAGAAACGGAAAGTTACATCGCTTCCTGCTAAATAAGAGAACAAGTACAGCTGCTTAATTGACATTTAACATAAATCAAAAACATTAAATATGGCAGGTGGGCCTAAATTTCAATAAATAAAATTTGTTTATTTCACACAATGGATATTTACCGTCTGCTTTGGGTCGGAACTTAAATATCCCAAAAAACGCCAAACTATGGATGTATGTGGCCCTCACTTGACAACGATACATCATCATTCTCCTCCGTGTTGCTCATTTTGGACGCTGCCGGTGTGTTTACAAATGCAACCTACCCACGAGGGAGGGGGTGGGGCTTATTTCTATAGACAAAGGTAATTGGCTAGAGGTGAAAGCTCGGCTTTTCGTTGCCACTTGCACATGAAAAAATCTGCGGAAGACATATCAAGCTTATTTTATTTCGAAATAGGAAGAAAATATTGTTTTATTGAAAAAAATCCTAAAGTCGTTTTAAATAAAATGTGATGGATTACTGCTATTTAAAACATGTGACTATAATGCGAGTTTCCCGTTTTTGAAAAGGAGATTTAAGACTTTTCCCCCATTGGACTGCATTGAAGCACAGTGAGATGCTGCAGCAGAGTGGCAAGTTTCATATTTTGTTCAGTAAGGTTCTGCTATGAAGAGTTAGAAATGATGGGAACCAACATTTAAATAAATCCTGGGTTTACAAACAGGCAAACCTACCTTTCATGCCCCGTGGGACCATGTATCAAATCTACATTTGGGAATACTAATTTTGCTGACTCTTCCATTTTCTCTTCTCTGGGAAAAGCAGCACAAATAAATGTCATTTAAAAACCAGGAAATGAAGATGCTAAATGTATGTTATTCTTCTAACTTAAACACAAATTTGTTTTTTTACTCTCACCAAGTGCATCTATCTATCTATCTACTGAGTGAGCATCATAAAGTGATAAACCGCTCAGTCTGGACTAAGCATGATGGACTAGGTCATGCACCCTACTGCTACAACTGAATTTACATAGACACACCCCTGAGAGCCCAAGCGAGTTATGGTAGAATTGAACAGTTATTGACGAGGAGACGTGCTGTGTGACATGTACCTGGGCTAGCCAACAATACGACAGCAACTTTGGAAGGCGTAACCATCTGAAGACTGGAACAAAGACACAGACCGATTGCAGATCACGCTGCGTAGGTGAGACGGCTTCCATGAGGACGTACCGTGTGACAGACACATGGAGCTACAGTCCAGTGTAACTTGGGGCCGCGGCGGTCTTAGAAGCCGATCTTGCCCCGGGTCATGGAGTAGCCCAGCTTGGCCTCGTTGTTGATGAAGGACATGATGCCCAGGTAGGTCTCGATGAGCAGGGGTTTCTCCAGGATCAGGACACCGTTGGCCCGCCCCGGGATCGGATGCTCCTTGTGGGCCTTTTTCACAGCCTGCACGAGCTGGGTCCGGAAGTTGTCCGTCTAAAAACAGGAAATTAAAGAGAAATGACAAACTGTGAAAGAATTTGTGACACGTACCACGGTTAAATGTCAATGTAATTAAACTCCAAACCAGATGTATGTCTATATCTACAGAAGTTATTGAATAAGTGATTACATTACAAAATTATAGATATTGTGGCTTCATCAAGTGCATGTTTTATCCCTCTTGTTTTTAACTCACAAATATGTACATGGATTATAACTAAACTTTTAGATTTAGTTTGTTTTCCTCTTTCAGGTTTCAACCCTTATTCTGGCTGAGATTCATTATTTCAGATGCATCATTACCATGAGGGCTTTGGTAAAATACATTTTGTGTGAGAAAGCCAGTAAAACCCCCAAGTCTAAATGACATTATTTTGTTCTGACACTATACAGTATATGGAGAATTTGAAGGAACTTCTAGGAGTTTTCCTTCTATACAATTACTCGCCGTCTGATTCCCCACAAACTGACTGTGACTTGATAGTGATAATTTACACCATACATATTATGAACAATTAATTAACTCATTGCAATACATGTTGCAAACATCTGCAGTTCTGAACTCAAGATATGACCCTCGCTTTTCTCCGCATACAGACGCTCCACTGAAGAGTATGTAGGGGACAAGATGTAGTGAAGCTGCTGTTGTCCAGAGTGGCCTCTACTGTCACTGAAAATCCAAACCGAAACAATGTTTCTGTGATCTAGTCAGAAAACTCTTTACCTGGCAGAGAGATGAGACCTTCTCATCGGCACGCGCCATCGGATGCTCGGTGAAGGTCAAGTAGGGCATGTCCGTGGACCAAGGGTTCCAGCGGTTGAGGAACGAAGCCCGAGGACGTTTATCCCACTGGACACGGATCCCGTAACCTTCCCTCCTAAGAGAACAACAAAAGCTGGTTAAACAGCAACACAAAGAAAAACCCAACACATCAAATTCAGTTAAAGCCTGTGAATTCACACTATTCTGTAAGCTATATTGTGTGACATCATCAAGAGATGAAACCGAGAGCTACTCAGAGTAATTTAAACACTTCTGTAATTTTTGTTTATTGTAACAAGATACGAATGGAAAAACGGTGTCGATATTTGGTGAAATTATCACAAATGACTGAAATCTCCACAATCAAAATGAAACAAGGAAGCCTGAAAAATGGCAAAACCTATCCTCCAAACAAGTCAGGCAAAGGAGATAAACGTTTTTTAAGGTTTAAACGTTTGCCCCATTGAACTGCAATCAACCACAGTGAGAAGCTGCAGCAGAGTGCTAAGTTTCTCAACAGTAAAGTGTTCAGCGAGGTTATTGCTATGAACAGTTATAGATGATGGGAACCAACATTTTACCAACATTCAAGGCATGGGTTGAAAAATAGTAAACCTATCCTTTAAGAAAACACTACATTAAAGGTGCAGTGTGTAGAATTTGTGGCATTTTTGCAGAACAGACTTGGCAGAAATGGGATGGAATATGGAATAAAATATTCATAAGTATATTTTAACCAGTATATAATCCCATGAAAATAAGAATCGTGTTTTCGCTACCTTAGAATTAACCGTTTATATCTCCATGGGAGCTGGAGCTCCTTCCACGGACGCCGCCATGTTTCTACAGTAGCCCAGAACGGACAAACCAAACACTGGCTTTAGAGAGGGACTTCCGCGTTTTTCGTGAGTTTCACAGCCACCATAGATTTTCCTCCACGGACGCCACCACGTTGGTTGCAATTTGCAACCTCACTGCCAGTGAATGCTACAAATTCTACACACTGCACCTTTAATCATAACTAGTTTGTAGTGGGCAAACATGGATTTATATTTAATGGTTTACTTGTTCAGTGATTTGGGTGGAAACTCGAACTCGCCCACTGAGATGGTGTCGACAGCATTCAGGGAGATCCTGACGACCTGCTGACACAGCAGGTTGATGAAGTCGTACTTGCACACCAGCAGGGACCTACACACAGAAGACGCCATGATGTCAAGACAGAATCACACACACACACACACACACACACACACACACACACACTCTGCCACTTTGCCATGCAGAAAACATTTGGTAAGCCCTGGTTTACATTATCACAAGACAAACACTTAGGTCCAACATCTCTAGGAAACAGTTGCCTCAGCATTGTTTCCTTACAGGTGAAATGATTGATGTTTGTGTGAAATTTAAACATTAAAATATAATTTAATACTTTAGTTTCCTGCACTGATTATACAGTCAAAACACACACGCACACACACAAAATAATGACTACATTATCGTAGGGATGTGGAATAATAAATGTGGAGTCAACAGCATTATTTTGTCCTACCTGTCCGTTATGAGAACTAGCCTCTCCTTCTCATTGTTCCAATGGTCAACTCTGCAAATGTTCCACACAATCAAACAAACAGTTCATTACAACAGTACATCATGATCTGAAACAGACTAATTAGAGGATTGGATGAGAAAATAGGGAGATAATCACAGTATAAGCATAACATGACAACATCCTCACATCCAATATGGGTAAGAATATTATTCTGCCATAAGTTTAAGTACTGTAACATAAGTACCATACCACGTGATAGAAACAGTGGATAAGAAAGAATAAAAAAAGTATACAGTATTTGTTAAGAAAGGCCAAAATCATGAATCAGTCTTGACTTAAGTCTACAAACCTTGAAGACTATTATACCCCTTCTCCACTGCACAAAAAACCTGCTAACATCCTGCTTTTGGCTGCAGTAGGAAAGGGTACACTCGGCACAATGTGATGCACAACGTAATGCACAGGGAAATAATGTAATGCCCAATGTCATGCCCAATGTAATAATGTAATGCACAATGTAATGCACAATGTAATAATGTAATGCACAATGTAATGCACAATGTAATAATGTAATGCACAATGTAATGCACAATGTAATCATCGCTGTGCGCCAGACGAGGTCAGACTACACTCGGCTCATTCATTCAGCTCTCATGCCAAGTGCACCACTGTGAGGTAGACAGGTAGTCATTCCCTGTCTGGAGACTCCTCCAAGTGTATATTAAAGAATATAAAAAATTATAATAATTAATAAATAATTTCATAAATTTATTAAAATTAAATTAAAAAGGAGAGGAAGCAAGACTGCTGCGAGTTTCTGTGGCCACTGCCC
>OMKR01093184.1:0-14205 GCA_900302355.1 Cyttopsis rosea
TCTCTCTCTCTCTCTCAAAAAAAATTCAAATGATGACAAGTCATCTATCTAATAATGTGAGGAATCTCTGTCTTTCTTTCTGTACGTTTGTCCTTCAATTATCTAGACAACTGTTCATCCGATCTACTCCGCACTTGGCGGGTGTGTTGCCGGGGACCCAAGGAGGTGCAGTGTGGAATTTGGTGCAATTTCTGTCCTTATTAGCCCGTTCCGAACAGGCATGTTTTGAACGGGCACTGCACTAGTATATAACAATTATGTTACACAACATATAGGGAAAGACATTAAGTAGTAGATGTGTTTAAATAAAGGTGTTTTTAAAAACAACTAAAAAACCCTCTGTCTCTCTCCCTCTCTCCCTATACTCATTGAGTGATTTCCAGCAATTGCTGATTGATTATGGACTCCACTGAACTCTGTGTGTGCCCTTCTCCTTCCCCACCCTAATAAAATGGAGGTTGCTTTTCAATTTTACAGATCATGGCCACTGAGCACTCCCACAGCTTTAGTTTGCTCTCTGTGTGTGCGTGCACGTGTGCGTCAAAGCCCTGTAGCATTTAGCGACTCTTAGGAAAAGTATCGGAATTGCCGCAAGAGCACTTTTACATTTACATATAAGTCACTCAACTTCTCCACGCACGCACACAAACACACAGGGTTATATAATTTTCCAAAGCGAAAGGAGGAGGTTAAATGACTCGGAATAAGTGTTTCCTGCTTCTGTGACGCCACAGCTGGCACGGGGATGTACCTACAGTGGCTGGAGCTCGCCTCCCCGGTGATCTGGAGCCGTCTACAAAACACAGCACTCGGTCCGGTCCAGTGTATGGGGCTGGGTGTCCCGAGTCCCGACAAATATCTGTAAAACACTAACATGTCCGCGGTTTTCAACGTTCACTGCCAAATTAAATCTTGAAATTATACAATATAATTTGAAACGGGTGTATTTTATTTTACTCCGTTTCCTTATTGAACGAAACAAATGCACCGTGTGTGACAGGGACACTTACACACTTATTTTCAATATGTCCGCTTCAACTACTGGTATCTGGCTTTCCCTTGCTCTGTTGGCTTCCAGACACACTATGGCAGTTGTGGTCAACACACACACACACACACACACAGACATATGTAGCTGTGTTACCCATTGCCTAATATATTTTTCTCAAATGGTGTCCAAAGATAAGGAATGTGAGAGGAGTATACCGAAAGCACCGACGGTGTTCGATTTTCCCCGGAGTATAAGGTGAGCCGCGGTATACGAATAGCGTCAGCGGTGTTTGTCGCCGGTTTCAATCAAAATACATACTTTGAAATACGATTTGTGACCCCAATTAACACCTCACATTTTACCATCAGAAAGGTTAACCGTTTGAAACCGACTCTTGTAAAGGAAGCCGAGCGCAGCCCCAGAAATCCACGGGCCCGGGGTAGTAGTGCAAGCTCATCCCTGCGCCGGCGGTCTCGTTAGAAATTATTTTTCATCTAACCAACATCCGTAGACTTGGCGGCCGGTCCCCTGGAGGGTTCCCGGCGAGCCCGGCTAACACTCTCCCTTCACTGTTTACAAGCTCACATTACATGCACTTGGGATTCGGTGGGATTGGGTTATTTTTGAAGTTATTCTTCATGCCGGTGTGCACGCATACTGTACGCACATGTACCGCGTCTTCACAGTGCATTATATTTGCTGAAAATACTCTGGGAAAACATTCATTATCAGCTCCACGTGCAACAGCATGGTGGGATTTGGCCATTTCACACGCATCCACATGTATATTTTGCAAGATGACAATGCCGGCAGCGAGGAATGTTGTCCAGATTGACTGTTATTTCCAATATTTTTGACTTAATATATTCCACTATTTTCCAATGTCTTGAATCATTGCTAATTGCTTAAATGCATATCCATGAAAATTAATAAAATAATTGGTGAGCCTAATTAGTCTAATTAGGCCAATATGGAAATTTAGGAATTACACATGCATATCAATATGCCTACTTTCTTTGAAATTCATGTTATTGCACAAGTCACAGGATTTCCAGCAGCAGCAGGGCTCTGTGTCCTTACTTGCTTCTTATAGGTGGTGCAAGTTCATTGCAAAACAAAATTTTGTAGAATTAGCACGGAGCCTTGCCGACCGGCCACGCTTGGCATGTTGTCAAAGACCGACAAAAATTGTTGAAAAATTGGAAATATAGGAAATATAATAATTATGATATAAGAAATAATAGTGATTATTTCAGGGTAAATATCAGGGGGATTTAGAATAAATAAGAAGACATTTATCACAAATTAATTTTAATTAATTAATTTTAATTTCAATAAAATTACTTTTTTTTTTTTTAAGAATGTCCTGCTAGTTTTTTAAGAAATTACTTAAATAATTATTACCCATTCACTATAAAATTGTGGGACCCTCAAACTGAAGCGGTACCAACTGCTTTTATGTCTTTTTATCTTTTATGCGTTATAGCAGTGTTTGCTTTGGCGATGTCATGGGAAGTCAATGGGCTGTCAGTCCACGTCGGTGAGGTCAGGTGGCATCGCTGCAGCGTTGGAAAGCCGGAGCGAGCGTCAACACGGCGATATTGATTTTTAAAGTGTCGTGCATATGCTTTTTGCAAATTGTGTCATTGTACCCATCCTTACATTATGTTACATTACACTACATTTTGACCTCGCAGTGTGTTGGAAAAGCATGCAAAGTGCAGATTAACAGCATGTAATAAAACACAGCAAAATGGGTTTTTGGCATGGGAAGACATCTTTCCACACTTTTCACAGCAGCAAGCAGACAGTAGGCTACTGCTTTATTTACTAGTATTTACCAGTATTTACTAAGCGCTGACTTCATGCACCCGGACCTTTACCCCCTCGAGCCCCTCTGGTTAACGTGCCCCCTTCTGGGCTGTTAAAACGAACAGCTTCTAATTTAAGACCTTTTTAAAAAACGACTTCCTCCACAGTCCACTTGACCCTGTGACTCCAGCTGAGCTCGGGGTCCGTCCAATACTCCTCACATCCACCAAGACGCAAAGATGTACGTAAATTCACTGGGTTAATTGGGTGCGGGCGCACTCACTGAGCGACTGGCCCTCAACGGACACACACAGACTTGAGTGGAAACACGGCTCCCCACCCGGCCACAGTCAATTCTACATTTGGTGTCTTGGTGATAACACATATCTAACTTCATTCAAATTACCAGCTGATTAATAATGAGAGTACAGCGTGATATTTTTCAATGTAAATAATTATTAATCAGAATATTTGAGTCAATTTAAGTCGAATTCTCATATTTCAAAAAAGGTTCAAACTTTTTTTTATCTGAGATGTATGTGAAAATGTGATCTAGGCTCAAGCCGCTGAGGGGTCATTTGTTCACTGTGGCTTCTTGAGTTTGAGTGAGACGCACTGTCCTTCCCTGATGTGCAGTAATTCCAATTGCTTATTCTAGGACCCCAATACAAGACAATAGATACCAATTGTATTTTTATTTTTTATTTTTTTACCAGGATAGCCCAGAAGCAGCCAACCAAAGCCACTATTTCTCTACACATGAAGCCACTGTTCCGGTGTCACATTGTCCCCCCCCAAAAAACGTCATGATCGCATCCACTTACGGGGCACCCAGATGGCTTCTAATTGCCATTGTTGACAGAAATGTAGACTGTAATGCTGTTGAAGTAATGTAATATAACAGCTACTACCGCCCGCCCACGCAAAAATACAATAATCTGAATGGTTAATATGGACCGTCAAGATCTTGGAACTCAAAGCCTCAGTTGGTACCAAAATCCTCGCGTACTGGGAAATCCCAGTGATGCCATCATTGCAGTAAGATAAAAATTTATGTCAGTTTGTTCTTTTTAGGAAGGCAGATTTTGCCGACATAGCCGAGACCGTATACAGAGCCGATGTACATTTATTTTGAATGGCTTCTGATTGACAGTCTGTGGAAAGATGATACAAGGATTCTAAAGAAGCCCCTGCTTGTCATTGTGAATCCCACCCACAAAATATATTATTCTCCAACACATTTTTCCAAGGGAAAGAAACATGGCAAAATAGAACTTTTTGAAATCGTAAGAGCAAATTGTATTCTTTGTTAGGCTCTGTTGTTCTGAATGGTTTAGTGCAAGAGAAAAAAATGCCAATCATCAATTTACTCACTGTACTACTGTTAATCCTGTTAGTCATTTTCTCTTATAAATGAGGGTAACACTGTTATTTGCAAAATAGCAAAATTAAAAGAAAAGGTTTACACATACAATGATTTAAACAAGGCACATTAAATAAGATAGAGATACATTGATGGATCATTCTACTAAACGCAACTGGCTCGCAGGTTGGGGATAAAATTTGCCTTTGGGCCAACCTTTTTCCAGGCTATTATTCAAAGAGCCAGCCCCGGAAGAACAGATAAAAGGAAAATGGATGGATGAATTGAAGGACACGCACATGTCCATAATATAGACCTGGTTATTACCGTTGCCGCATATTCTTGCTCATTAACATCACGGATGTCTCCATATCTCATTTTATTTTTTTTTCCGTTCCAGAGGTAGCCAGAGTTCCTCTGCCCATGGTAAATTTGGAACTTTTCAATGTCACCTGTGACTGGCCTAAACCGTGCCTTCATGAGCCCGGCCCCACATCCATCCCCATCTTGGCTCATTAACATTGCACAACTAATAGCAGCAGGAAAAAAAAGAGTAATTACGATATCAACTTTTTGCATTTCAACTGCCTGGCATTCGGATGGAGGGAAACATTGCATTAATTATAAATGATGAGTTTGCCTATCAGTCAGTTTCGATGAGGAGTCTTGAAAAAGTGCCGATCCTTTTCATTCACTTTTTATTTCTCCTCCGCAGAACACAAAAGTCTCTTGTCTTCCATCCTATCTCTTCGTAACAGCAGCAATGGCTTACCGGAGGCTGTCAGTCAACAGCAGTCAATTATCAGAAGTACCACAAAATAAGTGAGCTACATGGTAAAAAATAAAAAAAAGTCTGTAAATTCGTGTTGGTTCCTCGCCTTCCTGGGTTTCCTCAAAACCCAAACTAGCCTAGAGACGCGTGCCACCGGGGTTGGAATTTATGCTGCCAAAAAGTTAATGATGAAGTCTTTTTCCTTGAATGTTTGCAATTTTTCAACCCCGGCTTTATTAAAATGTTGGTTCCCATCGAACACAAACTCACCGGATGCTTTACTACGAACGATGAGATACAGTCTCTGCACGTTTTTTTTTTTGGAGGAGACCCATGCGAACACGGGGAGAACGTGCAAACTCCACACAGAAAGGCCCCTGATTGGGCGATAACCCAATGATTGTCTGATAAAAAAGTTTGTGCCGTGTTTCAGCAGAAATATATAATTTTTTCAAAAAATGTTGCACGCATACGTCCGCATACGTCCTCTTTGTCCGCGCCAGTGAACGAGCTTCGTCCGTCGCTGTCCAGCGGGGGGGGCTGCGGACCACACCCGGTGACTTCTGCTGGACTGTCCCGCCCCATCTATTCCGGCATTGCCACGGCATGTGTGAAAAGGCGCAAGACGGAAATGTTCCTGAATGTAGATGCATGTGTGAATAGTGAACCTCACTAGCGGTGCCGGAAAGGTTATCCCGGTAATTTACCAGGAACTATGTGTGAAAGGGGCTTTATTCACTCAACCTGCATCACTCTCTCTCTCTCCCTCTTTTCAGAACACGGAGGTTTCCGTGTTTGAGGTGAACATCCGCTTCGTGGGAGGTCTGCTGTCTGCCTACTATCTGTCTGGGAAGGAGGTAAGCGTGAACTGCTGATGGGGAGTCCCTTCTCCTCCCGCATTTCCCTCAGTGTCATATTGTGAGCACATTTGCACGCTTAAATCAATCTGAAGGAAGCTCATAACATCATTTACAGATCTTTACCCTAAACGACACGATCATGTAAACATCATATTCAATTTTCACTTCCAAGCAAGTGAAAAGTTAATTTGGTACAGATATTAGCTTGGTTATTGAGGCGTCGGTCAATTTATCTCTTTGTCGATTGGAATGGGTGGAAAAGGTTTTTCTTTCTAGAATATTGCCTTTAATAGGTTGTTTCCTATTTAAATGGCTGGCTGCCAGACATGCTGGCGAGGATATTATTGGACCCGAAGTGTGTAGTTATGGAATGTCAAAACTGTTTTGTTGCAACGGTTGTTAAGAGAACCCAGCGATTCTCGGCGCTGCACTGTCGAGGAGACTGTGACTGTAGTGAAGCGGACAGCATACTACGTGCTTTATCCCCCACAGGAGCGGGGAGGAGAGCAATATCTAGTTAGATGTGTCTGGAAACCAGCTCCAGTCCGAGGGATTTGTTTGTTTGTGTTGCGATTAGGTTTGCGGGTGGTGCGAGGACTCGCAGTGTGCATGTATGATCTGCAAGAGGATATCCGCTCAGAAATGGGAGGCAGCGGAAATAAGTGTCAAATCTCCCAATACTCAATCCTCTCTAATTGTCTTTCATTTTACACGCTCCAACCCCGAAGTGGATGATAAGAAACTTTTACAGAACAGATAAATACTCTAATCACTGGAGCGGATTTAAGATACGCACCTGTCCCCCTCCGTGCCATTTTTTTTTTGCAAGATCGCACCTGCTGATTACCATCCGGGCCAAGCAAAGTGAGGGCTAGAATTTCCACTCCGAGTGCCTTTGATATTGACAGTTGCTGACACTCACTAAATGTGATCTGCTTCTTAACAAACACAGAATGACACACACACACACACACACACACACACACACAGAAACCTGCATGCACATGCTGTTGTACAGCAGAGCTAGTGCCAGAGTTTGCTCATTGCCAAGCTTCATGAAGCTGGGGGCCTTTCCAGAGATGCGGAGAGATGGCAGGCCATAGGAATTATCAGACAACTGAAGCCCATTTCCAAACTATCCAATCCTTGCAGCGCTTCAATGCATGAGTATGTACATAACCTTCCTCTCCTCTCCACCACGTCTTTAAGTCTATAGCGATGTACAGGGAATCGCTTGTCTCAAGGCTGGCTGAATTTCGACAGCAAATAGGGAGGAACAGTTGGGGGCGAAAAAAGAAAAACCTCCTCTCCGTCCTGTTCCTTTGCCATCCCAGCTCAGTGTCTCAGCGTGAAGTATAGTTGCTATACAGTTTGTGATTGACTCCCCGCTGTTGGAAAGAGACTCGCGGCAGCTGTGCTGAACATTATTCTTGTGGGAAAAAAAAAATCTCTCACTCTGTCTCTCTTGCCCTTCCTCTATCTCTTTCTCCCTCAAACTTCACACTTGGTTCTTCTTTAGAGTGACCGCGAGGGATCAGAGGGAGTGGGTTGTTTCTCACTCCCCTCTCTCTGATATTATAAGATCTGTCAATTGATGGTCTCCTCATAGAGCTGTATGGTGGGAGCAGTGGAAATACAATTCTAAGTGACGGGCCATTCCTGTATTACCAAGCCTTGGATGGCCATGAAACTCCACCAGTTCAACCATTGGCAAAATAAATTCTTGCTTGGTAAAAAAAAAAAAAAGAAAGGTACAATCCCGTGGCTATTGCATCAACAATCATCCATTCACCATCCACTATGCAGTCTAAATTGTCTGCACCAGTACAGGTTGGCTCCACTGGAAACCGGATTTGCTAGACTTATATCTCAAATGAATCAGGTTTTTTGTTCAACCTTGATGTAAAGTAGGAAGACAAACTTGAGAGAAGGGCGTTGTTTATTAAGAATGACGGCGAGTAATTGTTCATCAGCTATAGGCGGTGATCTCCACATCCAATTATAGTATACATGCTATGGAGGAGTCCATCCTCTTGGGGATTTGAAATCCGAACGCTGGGATGAGGATTTAAAAAAAAAAACACCTATGCATTGTGCCATATTTGAATATATGAATCTAAATGCCACCAGATTAATATACAATTTATGAATGTAGTAAAACATGCATGTATGTATTCATTTTTTTCTCAGTTTTGTAATAGGATTCTCCATCATTCCAGATTCATGAGCAAATATACTGTATACCATACGTAGATCATATTAACCCCATTACCTCCAATAGTCCACAAAGGCCTTTGTATACTACCCACCAACCTCTCAACCTCTCTTTATGAAATATACTGTAGCTGGACATAGAGCAATGTATAATAATATATGTATAATAACACTTATTTAAGTAATAATACTTAAATAAAAAATAAGGTCTTGGCCAGACTACGGTCTATTGGACAAATTCCCCAGTTTGTATATCCAGAATAATGTACATCTATGGAGCGTTAAATTGCCGTTTCCTCCTCTACACGTTCCTTAACTATCTCAATGCCCAAGTATCCCTAAAGTGTTACTTCCTCAATGAAAAAGAAAAATCTGACCGCCACAAACAAAGCTCCTGTCACAGCATGACAGGATACGTTCTGGAATAACTAGAGATTACCGCAAAGCCTGTAGCGGCGCTCAAACAGGGAGGAGTTGTCAGTCTTCACCCCATTATCTGCACGTCGTAGATTTCTTTTTATTTCAAGTGGTAATGAGAGAGTAAGACCGGTCCGCCGATGACCCGCCGGCTGCCAGTTGGCTGAAGAGAGAAATTGGAGTCGATGCAACCACGGGAAATGATGGTAGGAATGGCGTGGTTAGACGAAGGGCAAGGAGAAGTGGAGGAGAAGCAGGGACTGGTGGAACTGATGTGATTAGAAATTGTTAGGAGTGAAGGGGTACGTGGACTCAAAAGGGGAGGTTAGGGGAGGAGCGGTGGGATCTGAGGAGAGGAGGAGTGGAAGAGATTGAATGAGGTCAGCGGCGTTGGTAGAGTCCCGCGGCCCCACACAGATGATGTCTGTCTTTCAGTGAAACCTTTTTTTTTTCTTTGTACTTACATTTGAGTAATTCACGTCATCAATACTCGTAATTACAGTAGGAACACTATTTGGTACGTCATGGTACTTCAACTTAAGTCTAAATTCCCTCGCTCTCAGAAAAAGGAGAAGGCATTAGTGGTAGGAGGCTTTAAAGTCATTTTGGCTGGTGTCTTATCTCCTTTTCTTCTCTTTCTCATTCTCTCTCTCTCTCTCTCTCTTTGACCATATCCAGTGTCCCACACTTGGCAGTGGCTCAAAGAAGCCTGGGCCCTTTTTGATTAAAATAGAAAAATCAGTGAGAATACAGCTTGTACAGTCTCGGGGCGCCCCGCTAGGAAGCTTTTAGCGTGCTGCCCGCATAGCGATCACAGCACGGCCCGTGATCTATCACCGTTAGTGAGAAAGGTCTGGAAATTGCACCCACAGAGGGGCAGATCAAAATGTTCTCAGCCCTGACGAATCTCACCACACCGTCTCGCTCGCCGACTGTTCGCGATACAATCTTTTAGACAACCGCAGTCTGGCACACGCTCGTATTTAAGAACCATCGGTCACAAATCAGTCGGTTCCTTGTCCAAGCAGAAGACATGGAACGATTTTCCCAAAAACTGCAGTATTGTCGCATTGCGTTGCGCTTGCAAGTCCGCAGCAATGATTTGGGAGACTTTGTGATTCCATAAATTAAGAAACGGCAGAATTAGAACGGAACACTTGGGATTGAGGATTTAGCGCGATTTTTTTATTGATTTAAAATATCAAACGCACAACATATACAGTTCTGTAATCTATCGCCATCTTTTATTTATTGATTCATAGTTTCACATGAGGTTCATGTAGGTTGTCTTGGCATCTCACCAAGAGACTTCCTGTAAAACCACCGAGTGACCAGTCAGATCATCTATTTTCTCTTTGGACTACTCCTCACTATAACCACGTTTCTGTACTTGGGTTACAACATTGGCAGAAACTACCAAATAACTCCCGAGTGTTCCGGAGTGCGCTGTGGAACTGTAATCATTATATCACGCGCAGCTTGCCAACTGTGGGATTAAAAAAGTTATCCAAATCTCATAATCAGGTGATGGGGGGGGGGGGCATCCCATCTGTCTCCTTTTGCCACATAAAACCTCACTTGAATTCTCTGTCCTGAATTCTCTCAATCTAAAACAACGTTGAACCAACGTATTCTGTTTGGCTTCTTGCCCACACGTAGGTCATAGCCAGTTTCTGTGCGAATTCCCCTGCAGACTGAAATATTTGTCGTCTTTATGCCGTCTCAGCATGAGGGAACAAACTGCAAGTCGATTTCACCAAAGGGTTGAACAAGATTTGGCTTATCCTCAAAAAAATGGTGACTTGGGAAGCTTTTCAAGATTTCACACCTTTTTTCTCCAAAGATTTCAGCCTCAATCTAGTTTGAATTTTGGTAGTATGTTGCCGCTACCACGATGCAAATCCAAAAGGGAACTACTGCAATGCAAATCCAAAAGTGAACTGCTACTACCACTGACCAGAAATTAGCTGGCTTCCTGGAAACTACAAACCTGCCTACTCATGCATTCCTGCACCCTGCATCCTCTATCCTGCGTTGGTTACTACTTTAGCTAGAACTGTGTTGGCAGAGATTGCACCATTTTCTGATGGCAGATGCCTCATGAGCCAATCAAGTCACATCAAAATGACGACACACACTTTTATGTTATTAGAGATTTTTATTTTTTTTCAGTGTTATATGTGATACAGTATATTGAGATTCAGGTACATCATTGTTCATGGGATCTTCATAATGGAGTTTTGGAATATATTCTAGAAAAGGATGTAAACATGATTTTTTTGCATATAGGCCTTTTAGTTGCGGAAATATTACTGAATACATTTGGGTGTGCCATTTCAGGCAAATTCATAAAGGAAAAGGCCTGGGCTGGTAAATGGGTAATCAAATAACCATTTGCGTAGGCCTACTTATAGTTTGCTTTCAATGACAGTGGAGAGCTTCATTCATGAAATATAAATGGCTGAGAGGTTGTGTTAGAACTAATGGGAATCCATCATCTACATCTACATCTATCTTTGCCCCAAAAGTCAAAGGGACAAATAATACACAAGAAAACTAAATAAATTCTTACTTACAAAATATATTACGCGGAAAAAAACCCACATTTCATAACTTCATAATGATAACACTATTGAATAATTCGTGATCTGAATCTGCTCCAAAAGTCCAGATTGGTTCATCCCTATTTGCAGAAAGAGGAATGACTGATCCCACCCTGCCCAGCCTTGACCCACAGCTGAGATAATGCATTTGCAATGCAATGCAATGACGAGGAGAGAAAAACAACACCAAAGATGCATGTCTGGCTGGCACGGGAGGGGATTTTTGAGACATGCTAGTCAATCTTTTAAATGTACAAAATGAATTTGTACCTTTTTGAAACGCATACAACTCACTTCGACTGCATGTGCATGTGCATATACAAGATGCAGTTTGTTCTCACTTACAGGTAGAATGTACAATGCAGTACCACCCATTTAGTCTCTGACTGGATCATTCAAATTTGTTGAGTGGTTAGAGGGGTAGAAAGGGTCAAAATACATTTTTTGTAATCTGTCTGCATTTGGTGATCTGTGTCTTGCGCTTGCAAACACGTTTTGCATTTATCTACAATCACACCTGCTGATGAGCAGAGATCGCAGATGTGCTATTTATGGTTAGGACCGGAGTGTGTGGGTTTCTGCTATCATCTCTCCACACACATCTCGAAGACCAGTAATATGGAACCCACATCGATAACATCGATAACACGTGATAACATCATGATATACGCCCCAAAGTTGAGAAGAATTTGTTGAATTGTTTTTCACCAGAACTCAAAGGTTTCACACAAACCACGACTATAGGGACAAGGAAGTGAGTCATTCCAAGCACAACAGGCAGCAGCACGTGGTAAATTCCCAACTTCACACTGTTAAAACCACAGAGTTTGAGTTTGAAATGAAAGTAAAGTGCTCCCCCACTCAAACAGTAAGTGCAAAGCACTGTAACCCGCGTTGAAGGTGCCCCTCTGAGACAGACAGCCAATCAGACATCCATCGAGTGTGACGCGGTGCAAAAGTCACAAAGAAACATGTGAACATCACCATTTCCTCTTCGCCAGACGGTGAGATGGAAAAGACGAAGTAAAGTAAAGGTGTTCCACTCCACACGCCGACCACACCACATCATTTAAGTGCCGAAATACCTTTGGTTGCAGGAGTGAGCACATGTCATCTTTTGCATTTCATGTTTAGATGCGGCAACAATTTGAAAAATAACGGTGACAAGTATGTGTCCGTGAGACAAACCCCGTTGAATGTCGTTCTAAAGACACCGACGCTGAGCCACTGTCGCCGCACCGGACACTCTCTCTCTCTCCCTCTTGCTCTCGCCGTCTCTCTCTCTCTTCCTCCTTCTCTCAAACGGAGCCGTCACCCGTACGCAGGTCCAACGGCGCTCGATGCCGCGCAGTCCCACCCTTACAGCCTGTGCCACTGACCACGAAAAGACTGCAACACACACACACACACACACACACACACACACACACACACACACGTGAATACAGAGTGTGTGTGTGAAGGTGCTTGAAGCTTAAGCTTCTCCTCGGTGCTGCCGTACGCGGTCTCTCTGCAATGTGCTCGCAGGCCAACGGCACACCGATTATATCTGCTTCCCTCAGCTCCGTCAAAGAATCCCACTCACTCTCAGAGAAAATTAGCTTTGCCTGCGGGACAAAATGCGGGTGAGTGAGGGGTGAGGACACATTTCTTCCCCACCTCCTTCTAATCCTGGTCACCAAACAAAGCAACAGACATGCACGCACAACCCCAACTCCCCCTTCACGACACACACACACACACACACGCACGCACACACACACAGAAATGGACACATTGCCAAAAAGAGGTTATTCACCAAATTCAGAGGGGTGAAGTTCTCCGATATCTATCTGCAACTATTTTCGACTGTTCTAATCCACTCTGACGAAAGGAGGGAACGGCTAAAAGAGGGGAGAGAAGGGCTAACGGGTTCCTTAGCTATCCCCCAATCTTTTTTCTTTCTTCTTTGTGCACCCACACACGGAGGGGGATTATTTTTACTTTTTTGTTTTGCCTCGTCGCCTGCTGTCTACTGTCTATCTCGGCCCGAACAGCTTGCAGATAACATCAGGACGGAAGCGTCGACACGCATCGCATCTTGCGCAATAGCCACAGTGCCAGTGTCTCCACAAGGCATTTTGCAAACAGTATCAATTAACTGAATCCCCCTCACTCCATGACTCCTAACTTTGTTTTTTTGTTGTTATGTATTTATGCATTTCTAAAGCTCTCTGTTTATTGTACACTCTGCATCATATTTACCTCTTAAGGGTCAAAAACGCCCACAAAAGACCACCTGAGAACCTCATGACCTTGAAAACCACTTAATGCTGTGACACAGCATCAATAACTTTGGAAAATTGGAGGTCGGTAGGAATTTGGACGATTGGACGACGGGCGCTATTTTCTGAAATTGGCTCAGAAAATCCCACTTATCTTCAATGTACCTGGACATCCCATAGATTTTCTGAATGGTCTGGGTGTCTAGATTCTGGGTCTCAGTCTGAGTTTCATGAGGCTGTGATTATCCTAGAGGTCACAGTAGGTCATTTTATACAGCAAGGTCAAGGTAATAGAAATGCTGCCGTCACATTGAGACGGTTACCATGAGGCCGTATGTCCATCCCACGTGGGTGCAGTTGGGCTCTTTGGATTCACAAGAGTCTCAGCTTTGTAGCAATACCCAGTTTATTCATCTGGTCGTCTAGGTTCCGCTAATACCGGAGGCTTAAAAACTGAGCTCGTCAAACATGGACTGTTGTTGAGTTGTGTACTTACATTATCCAAAATGTTTCCAACAATTTTCAAAACCAGAGAAAACTGTAATTTTAAAGTTGGTAAGGGAGCGTTTCCTTAGGTCGCCTGTCATGGCGTCTGTCCCCTTCACCCCCTCAACGCGGGGACACCGGGTGTTATGCCAGAGGACTCCACGTAATTTGATTTTCAAAACTTTTTTCTCCTCCACTGTTGTTTGTATTGCTCTACTATTACTCTACTCACTTTTGTTTGTATTGCTCTACTATGACTCTACTCACTTTTGTTTGTATTGCTCTACTATGACTCTACTCACTATTGTTTGTATTGCTCTACTATGACTCTACTCACTTTTGTTTGTATTGCTCTACTATGACTCTACTCCCTATTGTTTGATGGAGCACGAATATTTATTGCCGTTTGCTGCGCGTTCTGTC
>OMKR01093186.1:0-15864 GCA_900302355.1 Cyttopsis rosea
ATAGGGTTAGAGATGCTTAGGGTTAGGGTTAGGGCTAGGGTTAGAGTTAGGGTTAGGGTTAGGGTTAGGGTTAGGGCTAGGGCTAGGGTTAGGGTTAGGGTTAGGGTTAGGGTTAGGGCTAGGGCTAGGGTTAGGGTTAGGGTTAGGGTGTCGTCCATATCCAATGAGACATGTCCAATGGGACATTTTTCGGACTATTGGGGTTTCGGAATAATGTGCCGTCGGAACAACGGCTGATTAAATGCGGTGGTATCATATTAATTATACGCTTTATGAGCCTATTGGTTTATCCACATCCTACATGTTTGATTTATGACTTCTTCAATGAACCTGCAGATGTAGTATATGTTTAGCCAAACTTGAGTCATCTTTATTATTCTGACTCGTGGAATAATTCATCGAGCAGCTGTTCTTGACGCCCCGCCCTTCCAGTTTTAATATTACTCACTTAGATTAATAATAGCGTGTGAATGTACAAAAATCCATGCTCCGTCTCTTACTACACCCAGTAAAAACAATATTGCCTCGGACTAATTATGTTTCTTGGCAGACATTTTTCTCGTAGAAGGCAAATCAATTTCCTAATTTGTTTTCTTGATATGTTTTTATTGCCCCGTCTAGCACAGACATGCCCCCGAGGTGCAGTGCATTATGGGAGGTTGAGAGGCACTCGATTAACTTTTTCCAAAAATAACCACACTTATTCAAGCAATCTATTGTGTGCTTGTGTCACAGTTTAAACAAAAATGTCTCGCGATGCTCCGCTTACTGTGTTTTTGGGACACTGACTCTATTCCATTTGCTCGTCCCTGTCGAGGCCTTGCTCCGTCTGATCCCCGAGTTTCAAAATGGAACACGTCTGAATCTCATCTTCACGGAAGGAATAAGTGGCACTCTCACCCATTAATCTCACCATTTCCCTCTAAATGACCACATTATACAGTCATATTTTCAGAGAACAGTTTGGATGGTTGGCGGATAGGGTGCAGTTTTCTCAAGGGTTTTATAAATAAAATGTCAGAAGCTTTTTTTCCACCAAAAAATGTACAGAAGTCCACTTTACCCAATATATTAAAGCACCAAAGTAATATCTTCTTTGGTGCTTTAAGTTTACCATTAACTAAAATTTGGGATATTTGTTCCAACTTTTCAAAGTGCTTTATTCACATAGTGACATGGACTTATTCCTCAATAATAAGCATTTGTAAATTTGAAAGCCGATTTAATGATAGGGTGACTTCATAAGTTACCATTGGTATTCCTCATTTATTTTTTAAATTATGTTTCAATATAAGTTTGTTCCTTATCTACAAAGTTATAACTTTACTTTATGTAGCATCACCTTGTTCCAGTGTGTCAGTTATGTATTATATCTATAAATGCAACATCACATGAAAAGCGACCCTGTGACTTTCATTTCCAAAGATCTAACGCCTTCCGAGTCCCAATGAAAGAATAAAGGTAGAAAAATGTCCTACCTTTTATGCAATTCTTGGACATACAAGAGGTACAGTGTATTTAAGTATTTCAAAGGGCAAGTTGATATATACAGTATATATTTTTGCTCATAGGACTATCCCTTACAATAATCAGCACTCCCTTAATTTCTTGAGTGGCGGTAGGGGTAATCACTTCTTTGGGGTCATCAGGTGGGCACCCTCCTTCACTGGTGCTTCGTTGATAAGCCTACGACACCTCCAGAGGGCTCAACGATAACATTTGGTGTCCCAGATGCACCCCCTTCGCTTTTACCCCTTCCTATAGGTCCTTGCAACCCAGATCAGGTCCTTTCTCTTCAGCCAAAGCCAGTTGCTGCTACACTCGGCAGCCTCCGACAATGACCTGGTGGCTTGCCGTAGGGCCTACCCTCAAACTCCCATCTCTTTCAGGAGCCTGGTGGTTGATTTGGCCACAAAACCTCTGCAACCCACCTCCGCTGGGAACACTCGTGCTCTCCATCCCCGCTGCACTGCTTCAGCTGCTATGTGTGCGTATTTCAACCTTTTCCATTCATACGCTTCATCCACTGCAGCCCAAGTCACAGTTAGCTCCACAATGCATAGAGATCTCTGTGAGGTGGACCACAAGACCATGTCCAGCCTGAGATTTGTTGTTGCTGATTGTGTCTCCAGGTATAGCAGCCTTGGGAAAGACTGGTTTTGCAGCCAGTAAGGATGTACCTTCGAGTTGCCGGTGTTTTGCAGAGTGGATATGATGGATAGTCTCCAAACCACTGCTTTAAGTTCTTGGTAGTCTGAAGCACATCGCAGGTGACTCAGATGATGAAGCTAATATTGCCTTCTTCCATCTCCCACAGATCCTTCCAGGTAAGTTTGCGGTGCTCCAGGTTTTCCCATGTTGTCCATTGGCCCTGTTTGGCCTGGGAGACTGCCCTTGCACATCGCATTGCCTCCTCTTGCTGGCGGACCTCAGCAACTACCGCTGGGTTGATGTTGCTTTGTGTCAAATGGGACAAAAGAGCAAAACCACCTCTCTCATGTTGCACCTGACCTACAATGTCTCCGTGCCTGTGAGAAGATTTTGCTTGCTCTACAGCCTCAGACAGGGTCCACTTCCACCCAGTTGTCAGCCTGGGAGCAGTTGCTCGTATCTCAACGTCTTGAGACTCAGCCAGGGTCATGTCCAGCCTCACCTTGGTGCACTTGTATTCTTCAGTGAGGTTAGAGACAGGCAGTTTCAGTGCACCATTCCCATACAAGTCAATACTGCTGAGGCAACGTTTCTTTATGTAGGGGCTGATTGTTCTCTCCAGCTTCTCGACCTTCGATCAGAAGTGGAAGCAGTACAAACTGCAGGTACCTTAGTTTCAGCTTGCCAAGGAGTAAGGTCTTGTCTATGCTGACCAGTCCTGTTATGGTTTCTTCCCTAATTTGGATGCTCTGGTCTGTATCTTGAGGCTTGCATTGTACTACCGCCCCAGTTCTTGACAGGCAATTCTGACACCGTTGGAATGGGTGTGTCGTCTATGTGGAATCTTTGGTCTGTAAGTTTCCCTTTACCAATGGATATGCTCCTGGATTTGCTGGGTTTAAACCTCATTCGTACCCACTTTATATTTTACTGAAGCTTCCAGCAGTCGCTTTGTACATGCGACAGTTGAGGTCATGGCGGTCATGTCGTCCATGTAAGCACGAATGGGAGGTAGTCGTTCTTCAGACTTAAGGCATTCTCCTCCTACAATGCTCAGATGATTAGTCCATTGCCATGGTGAAGGCTAGAGGGGAGATAGTGGAGCCTGCCATTATTCATACTTCCAAAGATTGCCATGCTAGTGTACTCTGTTGTTGTGAGACAGAACTGCAGATCTTGGAAGTAGTTTCAGACCAGGTTTGTCATGGTCTGTACGTGGATGAAATAAAAGGCTGTCCAGAGGAGGGAGTGTGGGGTGGATCCAAATCCATTGGCTAGGTCGAGGAATAAGACATGCCGATCTCTTCCTTCCTTTTCTGCGGCTTGAATCTGTTGCCATATCATATCACATGTGTGTTCTAATCATCGTTCTAAGCCTGGTATACCGACTTTCTGCACCGATGTGTCAATCAAGTTGTTCTGTTTCAGGTAAGTTGTCATCTTTGAGCAATGAGAAGCTCTTTCCTTCAATATTCAAGAGATTTATTTGCCAGAATTGGTCGTTGTTTGAGGCATCCTTTTCCTTAGGGATAAATATCCCCTTTGATAGTTTGTTTCTTCCATGCCACTTAATTTGTTTCCAGAGGAATCTCAGGAGATCTAGAGCGTTCTTATACAGCCTGTATGGAACTCTGTTTCGTCCTGAGCTGAAGCTGTCTTTACCTTCCTCACAGCTTTCTCTACTTCACTCCATCTTGGAGGGCTGTCATCTAGCTGGTGTTCTAGTTGAGGGATGGGTGGCATATCTGGAGGTATGACTCTGATCATCGGTGTGGTTTTCAAGTGGTCCTCATGATCCCCCTTCGACATTTTAAGTGATCCCGATTTTTCCTCTGTGAAGAGTCCTTTCACAAATCTAAAGGGGTCCTGGTTGAAAGATGTTTTGAATGACATTTTTTACATCATCATTTAGCAGATGCTTTTGTCCAAAGCGACTTACCGATGGACTTACACCGATGGACGCAGCCAATTAGGGGTCTTGCTCAAGGACACTACAGCACGCTAGCAGGAGGAGCTTGGGATCGAACCGGCAACCTTCGGATTGCTGCTCCCCTGCGTTGATCTGGTTGTGCTTCGCCTATCCCAGTGCTGGACTCAACTCAGTACATACACCACACAATAGGCCTAGGATTTGCGGGACGGATGGGGTGCGAGCTATGAGGGTAGGGATGTGGCGCTATGCTGCAATGTTGCCCTTCACGCTCCTGCCCCGGCGTGCTTCACGACTGTCCTGCAATTTTAATACCACCCATATTAGCTTAGAACACATACACACCCACACAAATCTTACTCTGAACAACAGTAGTGTGATCTGTACAGTAAGTGAGGATTTGAGGAATTGATACGGGAGGAAACAGATTGGGGGGGAAAAACACATTGGCACAGCAATTAGCAGTGTTGCTGCTCTCTCTATTCCCTTCTCCCTTTCTCTGCAGTAGTGTCTCTGGCCGTGCAGAACAATGTCCAGTGTGTGTGGGCTACAGGAAGAAGTTGATGATGCTTGGACACAACTACTGCCAGATTGAGCACCAGCTACCAGCCAGTAAAAATCCATCATGCATATACATATACTTCAAATTCATTCAACCAATTAGTTCAATATAACATTGACACAGTTAAGCAAACCGGTGTCACATTACATCTGCTGACAGGATACGTTATGTCATTCATGTCATTTGTCGGGAGTATCAAACCAACAGTATATGTATATACAGCCAGTCAACCTTCCACAAGTAAGTATACTATAAATAAAATGAGTAGAGTTACAGAATTCTTTTTTTTATACTAAAGGGTGACAGAGATGCTTATGAGATAGCGGTAGAGAAGAGTAAAGGGGGGTAGAGATCCTTAATTAGAGTATACCCACATGAAAATATAAAGAGGGATGGAAATAAATTCAAACTGAGATGTTATATAATGATATATAATTAAGCGGTTTGTCATCCCATCCTCGGCAGCGTCAGTCTGGTCCTAATGGGAGCCGTGCTGCTTGGTCCTCTGACAGTTGGTGTCACTCCTACGCGACGCGAGTCCCTCCACTCAGCAGTGCAGATGGTCCATCGCTGGCTCCGTTACACAACAGTTGCTGCTTGGAGGCTGCCATCGAGTCCAATTCTTTTTTTTTTCCTTCTGTCATTTCAACTATTTCGATCTAACTTTCTTAAGGAAAAGGATGAAAATATTGATGAGTTCTGGCATTGGATTATACAAAGTGAACACTGAGCAAACAATACTGGCAGAATACCCATTTAAAGTGAATAAAGATATTTAAGAGGGAATCAAGGGCTCGTTTTCATGTAAAGATTTAATTCAAGATCTGACACTGGATGTCACACCACTATATCATGCAGTCGTTACAGGGCTGAGTAATAGTGAAACTGGATTAAAAGAATGTTTTACAAATTCAATAAAATAAGTCAAGGTTTTAATGAGACAGCAGTCCTGAAAAGTACGATGACAATAACAACAATAAGAAAATATTGAAATATATCAAATATTATACGTCAATTAAAAAAAACTTCTATGCCTGGGCTTTGCTTTTTAGGTTCTGTCTTTGTTGTAGTATAAAGTATTACTTGAAATAGATAGACAAAAAAAATCATTCTTGACGGTTATCTATAATTAAATATTGAAAAGTAATTTTCGAATGTAGTGTGGCTCGTTTTTTTATGAATTGAAAGTCATATTTGTGTATGATGGATAAATAATTTTCTTGAATGCTGGTATGGATTCCATCAATGTGTAATTTAGTGAAAACCAAGGACTGGAGTTGTAATTAGAAGTTAACGTATTTCTTATTATCCTCGCACGGTAGCGAAAACTCTTCCGCAAGGTCAAGGTGCACTTAAAAAAACAACAATTGAATATTTCGTGGCATTAACCTCAAGGCATATGGAATCGTTTCTCATTAAAAAAATAATTTAAACACATAAATAATGGAATTAGTTGGTGTGTATATGATAGTTTTAGTCTATAAATGTAAATATTAATCGAAAATTGACATAATTAAACCTTCACACACGTGATACAGCGCAGCCAATCGTGTTGCATTTCACTCATTTCAGTGGGTTTATTTGCACAGTGGCAATAAATTACTTCTATTACCACTGTTTATATAAAAAGTATGGCTACAGCTCTGATAATTGGCATAAATCACTCTAAATGATCCATTTGAGATCTTAGGACGATGCTGCGTTTTCAGTCCATATGCTGAGGCGTCCTAGGACTTCGGGTCAAAGCGGAGGGCAGGAATTAACATAAAAATCTATGCAAAATAAGAGTTTTGTAGGTAAATCCTTCACTGCACAGAAGTGCGTCTTCAGCGTGAAAGTCTGCACCCGTCGGATTGAAAAAGTGTCCGAAAGGAATTCACCACGTTCTCATCCAGGAAGAAGAATGAGACGCTGTAGGGCTTCTTTTTTTAAAGTATATTAATTGACATAATAAAGCCAGTAGATCAGGTTGAAGAGGGAAAAGGCGGAAGGGAATATTATCCGTGACCATCGGTCGATGGCGTTGACGTCGGTGAGGTCTGGGATTTTGATCTTCAGCTGCGAGGATCGCCTACGCAGGCGGCTCTTCTTCAGCTGCGCGTTGCGGTCCAGGCTCTGGCGGGCGGAGGTGGCGTCGCGCGGCGTGCTCTGCTTCCTGAACTGGATCCCCGAGTGGTCGAACGCCAGGGACGAGTTGCGCGTCTCGCTCAAGCTGGTCGTAATTTCGTTTCCCGCCACCTCGTTGTGGATTTCCAAGGTCGTTAGCAATATGTTGCCCTGGGAGTCGACCTGGGCACAACAGAGAGATATAGTGTTGGAAAAGACGCCGCGTCTCCTGGAGGGGAGTGTTGACAGAGGACAACGGTGCGACATATATCAGGATGAGCCGGGGAATCTCCGGGGAGGCTCACAAATTAAAGCTTGGGAAACTGAGAGCGGCCTTCAGAAACAGCTTTCCTATCCCCCACCACCAAAATCACCTCTCACAAATCAGCCCAAGGTTGGACCGGACGCTCCCACCTATTTATCTACCTATTTCATTAGAGTCTCAGTTTCCGAGACAAAACACATATAAATCATCTGCCCAATCTTTACAGGGCCAAAAATATATATACTGTTATATGAGGCTACACAAGAACATAAACCACCTTAAGAAAAGTAAAGACGGCAAAAAACCGTGTGGATATTTTGCTATAAAAATTTCCTGCTGAAATTGCACATTTTTGGTCCATCACTATTAGAAAAACCTTTTAAAAAGACTGCTTCAATTTTATCATGTACCAAAAGAGTCGACGTTCAGAGAATCTTACATATACAATAATATATAATGAGTCAATGTAAAGACATTATTTCATTTCTGTGGCAGGCGAGGGGGCGTGGTTAGGCCACGGCCTGAGGGTGCAGCGCTGGCTTCATCCCGCGCCGGTGTGGCCGTTCCGAGTTCAGATAGACGCTGATTGGTCCGACTCGGATCCAATCTCATTTCATACAGTGATCTCACACAGTGATCTCACCATCGTTTAATATTCAAAATACCGCTTTTCAAAAGTGGTAAATAGTTTCTTCTTCTTCTTCTATGATTATTATTGATTCTATCAATGTCAGAAAAATAATTCCATGAGAAGAGGACAGGAGGAGGAGGAGAGGACCTGTGTGGTATGAAGACAATGAAAGGAAAACAAAGACAGAAAAATGATTTGAGAAGGATACTCATGGTGTATGGCGGGGGGATTAAGATGATCATCATGTACGTTCAACAGAAACAACAACAACAACAACAACCAAGCATGTTCCTTTTTTTCGGCGTGAAAAAGAACGAGCACTGTGGACCATGATGGGGTTTCGGGAGAGGTTCACAGATGTCACGGGAACCGGCAGCGGTGGGCACTCACCCCGTGCGGGGGACGACCTCCTTGTACCTGATTGGAAAGTTTAACGGACGAAGACTTGCAATTGCCTCCTTCCAGAACAGACTAGCCGGGAGAAAGACAAACAAACAGATACCTCCTTCATCTTCAAACCCCTTCAAAGTCCTTCATCGCGGGTCACAAGGCCACAGCTCATGATTTGCAGTTTGTGCATATAAAGCGCGGAGGAGTAAACCACCACGAGAGGCTCGGAGGTCTGATCTACCGCCTCGCTGGGGAGAAGGCTGTGCTATTAACGCTGAGATTTTAACTTGTTAGCATTAAAATGGTAACCATATAATGTAAGGGTTTAGGTGCCAGGAGGCACAGAGCCCAGTCAAGAAGAACCTTAATGATATGCAAGGTAAGCACTTATTATAGGGCATTAAGAGCTCTCAGTCAAGCTTAACCAGGAAGAAGCTGAATGCAAATCACTAAATAGTACAAATATTCTTTGCTCTGAAATTGAAGTGTAAAATCTCTTATTTTACTATTATTGGGGACAAACTGAAAACAAAAGCTAAATTAATCTTGACCTAAAACTGGGAAAAGATTGAATAATGACAGCTATGCTGAAGAATATATGAGCGAGGGTATGATTGGGGCATAACGTTGAAATGTTAGCTGCTGTTCAACACTACCTTGTGCTTATTAGGGGAAAAGAAGTTGACAATCTGACTTCCCTCCAAAAACAGAAATGGGTCCTCGCTAGGAATCTTTATAAGGCCGGGCCCCGTTGTAAAAACCTTGCACCGGTGCCATTTGAAATTATCACTCGCTGTCATGGCTCCCTGACGTACGTCCGTGCAAATCATCCTTACCCTGGGCCCATCAAATTTATCCCTGTCGTTATTTGCCTTCTGCGCCTTCTCTGCCAGTTTCTTCTGCATCTGCGGTCCTCTCCCGAAGAAGATGTAGTTGACGAAGGCGTACTCCAGCAGCGCCAGGAACACAAAGACAAAGCAGCCCATCAGGTACATGTCTATGGCTTTCACGTATGGGATCTTGGGCAGCGTCTCTCGCAGGTGGGTGTTGATGGTGGTCATGGTCAGCACAGTGGTGATCCCTGCGGAAGAAATAGTATGGAGAGGACAGGTGTTACGCTTCGGTAGAATTATATCGGAATATATCTGCCAGTGTGATAATATACCATGTGGACTCTGCAAATCCAATGGTGTTCAGAAAGAACCATTTCAATAGAATGTAGGTGTGAGAATGTGACATTGCCTTACACCGTAAGTGAGATATTAAAACAGTCGTCCTTCCACAACTTTTGAAAGTGCGTGATGCGATGCGCAATTGTCATAGCGTATAAAAAGGTATTTTGACACAATATTTGTTACGGCTATTTCAAAACACATTTATCATCACCCAGTTAAATGTATTGAGTGTAAAGTATCGTCATCAGTGGTGCCCGTGTGGAGAAAATGTTTCTTAAAGATGGACAAAGAGGCTGTTTTTTAATTAAATTGTGCATGTTTTACAGATTTCCTGCAGTATCATAAGATGTCCCCAGATGTCCCTGTGTATTAATGTGTTAATTTGTGGTAAAACAAGCTGTACATCCTCTTCAGGGAACTAACAGATTCCTATGCATCCACTACAAGACTTCTTCCATTCATCTTTGATACTGTAGATGCACCCATTTGCAATCTGGCAACCATCTGTCCTGCTATTGAATTTGGCATATGGGGGAGTGGATATATACTATTATTATCAAGAATCAGTTTGTGTGAAGGTTATTGTGAAAAAAGAGCGATCAGCATCCTCTTTCCTTGGCCTCCAGGTAAGTACTGCGCGCAGTAACAAAATGTCTGCCTCTTGATTTTGCATTTAATTAAAAAGCAATATATATAGTATAACAGGTATGGAAGGGTTTCCTCTTAGTAATTAAATTACCTCATTTGAGAAGCACACTTTCCTTCCAAGGTCTCATCAAGAGTCACTTTCTTAAAGTGCAAGTATAGTATAAATATTTCCATTAAATCTATATGTTATTAACTTAATGCAGTGAGGGCGGAGTCGGACACGTTCCCCAAATAGCTGTAACACTTACAGTAAGTGCAGTTTTGGTAATTCCATGTAAATTTTTAAAGTACGGCCCCTCACAAATGTCCGGATGACAGTTCTTGGCAAGTGTCCGTTTCTTTATCTTAGGAAAGGCGGAAAAAGCCCTAAAACCAAGAGAGAGAGCTGCCATATGGTCTCCAGCTCGTATAGCACGCTGGGACTGCACTCCACTTACACACCACGAATAAACACCCGCGGCCCGTGTAGTAATGATCCCAATATTAGGTAACGTCCACACAAGTTTCGTCTATCTATATTTAAAATCTCCAGTCTGGCTCCACAACATGCCCAGTTTATTCCTGTCTGTTCTGGCTTACATAAAGCCAAAGTGTTGAAGCGGTGTGTGTGTGCGTGTGTATATGTGTGTGTGTGTGTGTGTGGAGAGCAGAGTTCAGAAGTACATGGCATCGATTCGTCCATAACGCGAGGAACAGCACAAGGCTTTTGGAGAAATAAAAGGAGAGGGATTATTCAACGAGCTTCAAAATACAGAGCAGGGTATTCTTTAAAAAGTATCAGTGTCATAAAAAAAAAATCTGAAATACTACACGGCTTCCCGAGTTGCCTCTGAGGTCAGCCACGATAGGAATCAGATCATGGATGTCATGACAATGCATCCAATGGAAAAAAAAAATGTTCCACAGATCGTAGACGATGCAGCTACGAATTTAATCGCAAATGATTTAAAATCAGGGATGCCATTAGAATAAATGTATTTTTTGCAAGTTGAGATTTAAAGCACCGACTAAAGCATAGGGTTACAGCGCTGTTATGTGATACCACCGCTATGGCAGGTGAAATAAGAAAACACCTATAGAAGGTAATCAAATACAACAGTGAGTTATTTTGGAGTCTGGAAAGTGTGTAACCGTCTTCTAACCGCATCGCTCTCCCGGCGTTTCAGACTGCCCCGTCTTCCGAGCGGTGATACATTACAGCAGCTAATTCAAAGTGGACAGCGCGTCTGAGGGGTTTTTACACCCCGATCGAGCTGGAAACCAGATATCTGTGAAACGTTCTCCATCCAATCCATCACGTACCACGGGCATTCATGAATTGTGCAATTACGCAAACCTGATCACGCCGAATGAGACGAGACTTGAGAGACAGGACTTTTAGAGAGGGGAGCAGAGGGGTTTTCTTTTTTCTATTTCAGCTGCCGGACAGCGTGAGTCACCGCTGAGGCCCGAAAGTGTGCGATTATGTCATGAAGTAGCGTTGAAACGAGACTTGACTTTTCTGTGGCCTAGAATTACAGGTTTAGCAAGAGAATAACCGGTAATAGCTCTCTGATTTAGGCCACATAATGCCATGTGGCTGCATAATATATCCACCCAGGAATTGCGGTCATGGATGTTGTGGTATTTTGGTGTTTTCTGGACTCTGCTGGACGGCTTATAACACTGTGATGCTTCCAACATGTAAAGTTTCACATTCATTATTGCAGTTTCCACGCATTGGAAAGTTCCAAATGCGTGGAAAGGTGGCTCATCGCGGGGCAAGAGGACTTATATTCTTTGAAAGAATATACTAATTGCAACAATGAAAACACACTACTTGCAAGATTTGGAAAATTGACCGGTGGCCTGTAGGTTGATTGCAAAACAGAGCAAAGGGAGCAAACCAGCACCCCCCCCGTCCTCACATACCTAACGCAACTCTGGCAGCTGAGGCATCATAATTTATCCAGAACGACACCCAGGACAGGATGGTGATCAGGATCGATGGCATGTAGGTCTGCAGAATAAAGTATCCAATGTTTCGCTTCAACTTGAAGCTCAGGGAGAGTCGTGGATAGGCACCTGTAATAAAAAAGACGAATGAAGAAATAATATCTGCTCATATTTATATAGATCTCCGTTGCCATGGAAACAAGGGCCTGTGGTCCAATTTACAAAACGATTTAAGAAACTTGAGTTGAAGTTGTCTTGAGTTTACAAAGCAACGGTAAATGATTAGGATTGAAATGGTAGAATTTTCAGTGCTTCAGACTTTCTAAAAATTCTTAAATGCTTGGAAAAGGATTTGAAGTAGCTCGAAACTCATGACTCTGTGAGACACTACAAAAGAGTCTACTTTTGATTGGGTCGCCCTGATGGTCAAAAACATTGTTGTAGTCCTGTAGTCCAAACAGATCCTGCACAGATCCAACCGGTCAAGGCTGTGACAATTTGTCGCTGGATAATTGTGCTTTGCAGTATATAGCGGGGCACAATATACTTTTTATTCACCTCTTGAACACAACATACAGTATACTATGGTTATGCTGCTCTCACAGTGCCACCACTGCTACCAAGCTGAATTTCCTGAGGTGGGGAATTGAGACAGTGCCATAGGTGGCTGGTGTACAGGGTGTAGTCCTTATAGGCTTAGAAACCCCAGGATGTGCCTTGTCCTGTACAGAAAACACTACACTGCGAGGCAGAGATTATCTGCTGGGAGGCACTTATGGCCGGGCCGCACCAAACAGGATTTTGAACGCCTCGATTCACTTTATATCGGATCATTCACCGTGCAAAGGGGTGATGGAAATACAAGGTTTGTGTACAGTACTATATATTTTAAAAGGGTATCAACCCACCAATTCACCAGGAAGAACAATCATTATTGCCATGTTCAAGCATGAGATTTGCCACGTGAATTTAAGACGTTTTCAAGTTCATCGCCCCCCGGTCCCTGTGTTTCTATAAGTGCTTGAACAAACAGAAGGGGAATTGCCTCCCTGGTCCACAGATTATTCCCAGTTCTAGTGTTGCAGTGAGAAAGGTCAGCACACAAAGCAAATCCTGTAATTAGAAAAGCTTTGAAATGAGAAGTGGACGGGCCCTCGTGGGAAAAGTACAGGACACGGGGAACCCAAAACAATGACTTGATCCGAACCCCTTTGAGCACTACTGTACCTGTGGATTTGGGAGAGGATAGAAATGAACATAATCACAAGTTATAGAAAAGAATAGAATAGAATGTATTTTTAATGATGGGTGCTCTGCGGTGCGTGTTGAGGTACCTGTGGAAAACACCACGTTCCTGGAGACCAGCTTGTAGTTGACAATGGAGAACTGAGGGAGCTCGATGCGCGTGACCCCCGTCACGGCCGTCTCTCCGCCTTTCCAGTAGAACTCTATATCATCCGTTGTGTAGCCGTCTGTAAATAGGTGCACACAAATCACGTCAAACCGCGGGAGGAATTCATTTAATTGAAAGTGGCATTTCAAAAACCAGACGGCCACATATGATTTAAGATTGGTTTCTGAAGGATACGGTACAGGAATAGCCAAAAATGTCATGGCCCATGGAGTTGGGCCATTGAAGAAAAGGGGCTGTATTTTAGGACTCCACCTTTTAATGACATGACAGCTCCAGCGAGAGCAACCTGTGGACCCAGCGAGCGACGCCATCGTAATGCCACAAATACATGTTTGTCACGTGTCTACTTTTAGTTTTTTTTACCATTTTGATAAAAAATGAAGATGTCAGACATATTGCTTTAGTGAAACTTACAACTTTCTATTTCCAGAGTACAGTTTTGTTCATCGAGGGGGTATCTCCTCAGATCCATCATACAGGCTGCCGTGGTTGTGATCCTGAACGGGAAACATTCAAAATTTGAAAATAAATAAATAAATAATTACTATTTTGCGATTCACAGAAACACATTTTCAAATTTTACTCCATTGGTACCAACATCAAGGAAATGGAAAAGCAATGTGCTAAAAGGTCCCATAAATGCAAAATGTGAATACATGATTTTGTGAAATGTGAATGTGTGAAAATCTAAATGTGCTTAAAAGGCAAATTCAGTACAGTGAAAACAACACTCAAATCTCTTGTAGTGCAGGGATTGTCTTTGGGAAAAAAAAAATTTTTTAATCCAGATTATGAGTTGTTGGAACTGTATCATACTCATAATCTGGATTTAACCGAGTCATAGGTGACAAAACGTGGCCGATAAAATCCACAAAGGCTTTAATCGCCTCGACCGGGCGCCGGGGTTTACACAGGAAGGTATTAATGCACCAGGCGCATCGGGCTGCGGTGGCACCGCCGCGCTCACCTGAGGCCGTAGAGCACCGTGCCGTCCGGGTGCAGTCGAATCATGCGATTCTTGACCGTGACGCCGTGCACAAAGGACTTCTTGTCGTTGAGGAAGTAGGTGTCGGGCACCCAGAGCTGGTCCGCCACCCTGTTGTCCAGCGTCAGGTTGAGCGGGATCCCGGCATAGGCCAGCCTCTTATCTCGCCAGTACTGCTGGAAGTACATTGTCAGCGTGTAGTCCTGTGGGAAGCAGGAGAACCCGGTCACGTCAGATAAGAAGTAATTTACTTCACATTGAGCGTATGTTATATTAGGGAAATGCATATTACAGCAATAACGCTATACGGCAGGAATGCAATTTCACGTTCCGTGTCTGCCATCTCTCCCAGGAAACATGGCCGACGCCGTCATAAATGTGCGCTCCTTACTCACGGTACATTAGGGCTACCAAGGTCAATGCTGCAGCCTCGGAGCATGGGATGGATTTCCTGTTGTCAAGGTGATATTTATAGAATTGTCAAGCAGCTCCGACTCTCGGCAACCGGTGCCGGGCGGCCATATTTCAAGGCCCGTCGAGGGGAGAAACCCTCCTCAGTCTGGTGGTAGCGCTCTGTATGACTATGGATTTCTGGCTCCGCAGTCGCAGCATCAATACTATGCAGCCTGCAACTCCCTAGCACTCACTGCACGAACAATCATGCCGCCGATTAAATTTTCCTAACGAAATAAACAGAAATCTGCAAAAAATGAAAAAAAAAGAGAGGCAACCCAGAAGCTTGAGGGAGTTAGTTGTATGAGTTGCATGATAATGACCACAAGTTTACACACTGAATTATTTAGCAATGAGTGCATTTGTTATTGTTTAAGGGAATGAGATAAGTGTGTTTGTGTGTTGTGCATGTGTGTGGAAGTGAGAAAGAGGAATTTGGGAGAAATAAAGAAGGAATGAGAAGCTTTACACAGAAAGAAAGAAAGAAAGAAAGAAAGAAAGAAAGAAAGAAAGAAAGAAAAAAAGAAAGAAAGAGAGCTCAGGAGAGTATGTAGGCATGAAACCTTGTTGAGCAGAACTGATTTGCTGTTGAAAGATAGATAGATAGATAGATGGAGAGCAAGAGAGAGGGATGCTAGATAGATAGGGATGATAGATGTATAAATATATACAGAGATAGATAATAGATGAGAGCAAGAGAGAGGGATAATAGATACAGTAGATAGAGATGATAGATATACAGTATATAGATAGATAGGGATGAGATAGATGTATAGATGTATAGATGAATAGATAGATAGATAGATGTATAGATAGATAGATAGATAGATAGATAGATAGATAGATAGATAGATAGATGTATCGATGTATAGATAGATAGATAGATAGATAGATAGATAGATAGATAGATAGATAGATAGATGTATAGATGTATAGATGTATAGATGTATAGATAGATAGATAGATAGATAGATAGATAGATAGATAGATAGATAGATAGATAGATGTATAGATAGATAGACAGATAGACAGATAGATAGATAGATAGATGTATAGATGTATAGATGTATAGATAGATAGATGTATAGATGTATAGATAGATAGATAGATAGATAGATAGATAGATAGATAGATAGATAGATAGATAGATAGATAGATAGATAGATAGATATATGGTTCTCCATAAAACCTATTTGCTGTCGCTGTCATTAAACAACAT
>OMKR01093188.1:0-11180 GCA_900302355.1 Cyttopsis rosea
CACTTCCGGCACAGTGGCTCAGTGGTTAACACTGTTGCCTCACAGCAAGAAGGTCCTGGGTTCGATTCCCGCCTGGGGCACTGTTGGCACCGTGCTCCGGTGGGTTATCGCCCGATCAGGGGCCTTTCTGTGTGGAGTTTGCACGTTCTCCCCGTGTCCGCATGGGTCTCCTCCAACATAAGGACCCCGACTAAAAACGTGCAGAACACTTCCTGTCCTGTCCCTGACCACGGCATGGACCCACCACCTGGAATTGGTCCCCGGGCGCCGACAAAGTGAGGGCTGCCCACTGCTCCTGGCTGCCCCTGGAGGAAGGACGGTCAGGATGGGATAAAAGCAGAGACTATATCTCATCGTTCGCCACTACTGCATGTGTGTGTGTGTGTCACCCTCCGCATGTGTGTGGTAAATGTGTGATCAATAAATCGTTCTTCTTCTTCTTCACTTCCTGTTGAAAATGAGATTCTGTGGTGGTCCGTCATCAACCCAAAGTTTTTTCCAAGTATCTGTCACTCTGTTGTCTACTGACACGCTGTCCACCAGGGGGCGTTGTGTTGACGCTCAACTCCCCCATTGACTTAATTGCCTGGACTGGAGTGGACTGACATAGCTTAAGAGAATTTGTGGCAATATTGAAGAATTTTTTTTCTCTTTACACCCGTACCTGAACAAGTGCATTAACTCAGAAAACGCATGTTCTTCCAGTAACCAAAGTACTGGTACTTGTTATTTTTTCCATTAACAGTATGAATACTGGAGCACCAAGTCACGGAGGAATGAGTTCTCTGTGCTGGAGCTCTACGAGGGAATGGAGCTGTACAACAGCACGGTGTTCAGCTCTCTGGACCGGCCGCACCCCCCCCAGGTGCTGCAGCAGTCCTACATCTTCCCGTCCTCCATCGCCACCTTGGAGGCCACGCTCACCGAGAAGGGCATCACCAGCCGCCACCTGCTCAGTGAGTCTCTGAGGTTCAGCACGAGGCAGGAAGCTCCAGATAAACAGTGCCTGTGGTGTTATTTAAAACATTCAATCTCCTTTTCAAAATTTGGAAAATGTGTTTTATGTGTCACCATGTCACCTTCATTTATCTATTGACTTTTCATTTGGGAAAATCTCAACTTTAACAGAAGGTGATTTTTAAATATTGTGATAAATAAATACAGCTATGTGGGGAAAAAAAGTCAGCAGTGTCTCAATGATTCTGAAATCATGTGATGCAGTTGACTCGTCTATTGGAGCTCTTTTGCAAAGTGCAGGTTTAGTATTTGGGAGTTTTTCCTTGCCCTTTCAAGGCATGAGGGCATGTAAAGCCCTGTAAGACTCTTAACTTAAAGGCTTTATAAATAAACTTTGCTTCACAATAAGCCACCCTGCCTCTCTGAATTCTGATTGGCTGTTTAAGTCTGGCGCACTCTCCAACCTCCACATGGGATTTTGTAACATTCCAAAACTGTGAGATTTCTACATACAAAACTAAAAATAAATTCCTATATATACATACAAATCTGATTTCAATTACTTTGAGAATTTATTTGTGGTTTTCCGTGGGTGTTTTCTATTACAGTTGGCCTGCCATCTGGAGCCATTTTGTCCCTTCCCAAGATGTTCCTCGACCCACGAAGGCCTGAGATTTTGTCAGAGCAAAGCCGGTACGTGCGTCTGTTTGACAGAGGTTTCTTTTTGTCGACATACTTGCCCACATATCTAACTTGTTTTCAAATTAAAATTCCAGTGAAGAGAACCTGATACCCTATGCTCCCGAAATGCCGATCCGCACAGAGTGGTTCATAAACTACAATCAGTCCGTGTCGAGGGTGCGAGGGATTTACACTGCTCCCTCTGGACTGGAGTCCACATGCCTGGTGAGTCTGCTGCTTGACCTTTGGCAGGTTATCAGTTCCTTTTATCAACATTTCACTATAAGTTGTATAATGTCATGATAATTCTCAATTCTCTCAAATTTAAATGAATCAAATTTGATTTTCACTTATCTGAGTGACCTTGTGTCTTAAAGTTATCCCAAACCAATGCTGTACAAGGATACATGTGGTTCCTGTTATAAGTCATCAGGACAGAATCAAACTCAGACTTTGGGAGTCTGTATCACAGAACATCTCATCAAAACTCCAACTCCAACGCCATTTCAAAAATGTTTGACATTAAAGTAAAGCAACTTGATTTTATGAGTTGTGATTAAGGATTGACTTGTCAAAGATAAGGTGGGACATAGCCACAAGTTTAGGATTTTCTTCTTCTGTAATAGCAAAATGAAATTGTAGCAAAATGAAATTGTTCCTGTCTTTGAAACTTAAAATTAAGTGGGACAAGCACTTAGCAGGGTTGGTACGGTCATTAAAAACCTGGAAAAGTCAAGGAATCTGAAAATTGCTATTTCCAGACCTGGGAAAAGTACTGGAAAAACATAAAATCCCAAAAGTTTTGGAAAAGTCATGGAAATTTTTTAAATAAATATGTTCATGTCGTTCGTTTACACTAAGTAAAAAATTATTGATATGCTTTTAAAATAAATTTCGTAACATTCAAAATAGCGATTGTAAGGTGCTGCTGCTGTGATTTTGGTTGCGCGCATATTACCAGTATTATGGGTGCGCTTCTGTTGACGTAGGCGCTTGGATTGCATGGATTCATTGGGAGTGACGCAGGCTGTTCTTTAGAGTTCTTGTCATTCATAAGAGTTCTCCTAAAGCCCAAACACCTCGGACGCTACATTGGTGGCAGCGGTATTTGGAGTGTTTTTTTGCTGTTGGATAAATTTTCTCTTTGGACAATTACGGAACTTTCTCGTTCGCTACGCTGACTATAACCGCTCTCATACATTTACATCGATCGGCGCATCGTGTTGGATGGAACAGGATGGAAGAGAATAATTACAAAAGAGGAGCCGATATACCGCGTGTGTGATTTGTGTGCGTTTCTAGAGGACTGGGGTGAAGCCTCAGTGAGCCTCGAGTCCGGTTGCGCATGGGAGCGCCATGTGCATATTGTTGCAACAATAAGCAGCTTATTGTTGTCAATTATATGCAAATTGTATATTTTGAAGTTTAACTCATTATAAAAGCTACTATTCAACGTCATGGCAGTTTTGACAGTATATACCCAGACTTCACAAAATGTTTGGTCAGAAATTTGAATTAAAGTCATGGAACGAAAATGTGTCAAAATGTGTACGAACCTTGAGTTAGGATTTTTATTTCTGCCATTTCTTCTTCTCCTTAAAAAAGGTTGTGGCGTACGGCCTGGATATCTACCAGACGCGCGTCTACCCGTCCAAGCAGTTCGACGTCCTGAAGGATGACTACGACTACATGCTGATCAGCAGCGTGCTCTTCGGCCTCTTCTTCGCCACCATGATCAGCAAGCGGCTGGCGGAGGTGAAGCTGCTGAACCGCGCCTGGCGGTGAAGCGTCAGGTGGGGACTCCTGTCGTCCCACCCGGACCCTCGACCGGTCCGCTCACACTGGAACAGCTATACGCGTTGTTGAAGAAGGAAGTAAAAGAAAAAAAAGATATCTAACATAGTGTAAGGTCTATTGGGAACTATGTGGAGGGGTGGGGTGGGGTAGGAAATGTTAAAATGAAAATGTTTCTTTTTTTTTTTTGTTTGTTTTTTAACTTATTCTTTTCAAGCACAAGAAATGACATGAGTGTTTTTTCGTGTACAGTCATTTTGATTAGCTGCATAACAAATCTGCTGCAGGAAAATGGAGGAATCACTAGAAATGTTCTATTTGGAGTTCTGGTTGATGTCGAAGTTAATTAATTATGTGGACGTTTTAACAGACAGAGAAAAGGGACATTGGCCAAATGTCAGAAGAGAAACTTGACATCATACCATTAGCTTTTCTTTTTTCTTTTTTTTTGTACTTTACTGCACTGAGCCATCAGGATCACCCACCGCCATTAGGTGTAGATACTGTTTTCAGTTTGTCTACACCGGAGTACTTGACCAAACGGAATAATGACAAAACATTATTATCACCTGCGTCCAATGTGTCAGCTCACTATGTCCGCAATCTGCCTCTATTGATGCCCGAATAAAATCTATCTAGCTACAGAACTTCAAAGTTTGGATTAATGTCTTTTATTTTTTTCATCAGAGAGGCAGATAAACAAACATCCACTCTCTTTTTGGGGTTTGTGCAGTCTTGAAATTTAAAATAGGCCTCATGTTTGTGTTTTCATGGTTAAAATGGTAATAAGCCTTTTATTGGTCGACAGGTGAACAAGCATTTTGTTGGTTGATTTGAATATCTACTAAAGGGAAATCAATCAGTTGTCAGAAAAGGCAACAGGTCACATCATACATCGAGTAGAGTTGCTGGAAAAGTGCTCGAATTTCCCTTCATATTTACTGAATGGACCCTGATTCTTTCAAAACAGTAATTATATTAAAAGAAAATGTGGTGGAACACAACCTGTTAAATGTCGTGTTTCATTTGAAAACGGTAAACAAAGTCAGTATTTCTACAAAATAAAATAAAAGGGGTAAAATATATTGTTTAGGAACCAGTATCATAGTAAACATGTTGATATTGCTACTGGTATATCTCTTTCTGAGGAGAACCAGCCCTGGACTGCAGCCTGTTCCCTCTGCTGTCCTGTGTTGTTCTTTTACACAAGGCCTAAAATTTAAACCGCAAAGTTGAGTTCTGTAATGTAACTCACATAATAAAAGTACAGCGAGTAAATCATAACACAAATAAATTATTTTAATTCTATAAATAGATCAAGATTTCATATACATTATTTTACATGATTAATTCCTGACACAAATGACCACAACATGGACTTGGAAACGGCCACTGCCAGGGCCAAATAATAACAACTCCATGAAAACTAACCCACTAATGCAGCAATGTAAACTCGGGTCGTAACACTGTTGTAACATGCTTCCAGTGGACATAACTACAACATTTAACTGCATTTATGTATCAATTGGTGATGAATTATGTTAAATATACAAACAAGCAGAATTAAGTCACAACTCATTTACAACCGAATAACGATGCAGCTTCTTGACAGAGGTGTGAGATAATGACGCAAAATGGGAAATGTACTTTTTTAGAAAAGTAACAAAACGGAAAAGAAATACAGCATGTTGAATTTGAACTGACTATACTGAAAATAAGTTTAAGAAATTATGAAAATATTACATCGGAACTTTTAGATCACATAACTTTCAGGTTGTGATGAAGTGCCATTAAATCTGCTATTAATTCAAACATATTCTTTGCCAGAATGTTTAAGAAAATATTAGAAACATCACATCACATAAGGTTATTTTAACGTCTTTTATCGTCCCAAAAAAAGATTATGGTTCTTATTGTCAATAAAATATGGAAGATCTTTCTGTTTGCTATAATAACTTAATCAGTTACAATTTAAATAATTTCATCTTAAAGTGAATATTTCAAGCCATACTGCAAACTATGCAGTGAATCACATGTCAGGGTTAGTTGTGCACAAGCCCAGCTTGTACCTCCAACTATTTATTTCCCTCTGTATAACTTCATTTCAGTCACACAGTCACATTTCAGTCACATTCCATGATGGTTGGGATGGTTTTAGCCCTTAGTCTCAAGCATTTCTGGGTGAGTCAGGAACGTCCACAACCTGTCAGACAAACGCTGAAATAAATACTAGACGGTAGGTGTTCAATTCCGTTGTACCAATGCATTGACAAAAAAGCAAATGCAATTGAATTGTCCTTATCCGTGACATGAGTGATATAAATTGACATCCTTCCTCAATAAACCAACAGCGTGGCATTACTTGACCTGACCTGGTTCGGAAATTGTTCGAGTGACGACGCTCGTGTCACCGTTTTGAAGTTTTTCACACAGCGGATCCTTGACCCAGTAGCACGGGATGAGGGCCGCTCCTGTGAAAAGGTTTCCAGTCCTATCTGTTCTGGCCCCAGTCTGTCTTCTCCTTCCTCTCGGGCTCGCTGAGGAACCTCTGCAGCCTGTGAGTGTAGGCCGGGCGGCGCGGGAGGAGGAAGTAGTGCGTGGCGCTGGCCTGCTGGCCGTCCCGCACCACGGGGACGATGCAGGGCGAGCGCTGGTCTGTCGGGAGAGCCCTCTCGCTCTGTCGTCTCTGTGGCACCCTCCTGACATACTTGGGGTTAGGGGCAAAACTTTGTGTTGCCGGCATTACCCCGTTGATATACAAGGGGAGGCTTTTGGGGCTAGGCGTACGCGGTGGACAGATTGGCACCAACGGCACCCTCGGAGGGATCTTGGGAGGCTTGTCTTCATCTTCGCTGCTGACGGGACAGTCGCTCTTGGTGGGCTTGGGGAGGGTGGAAGGCTTCGGTCGAATGGGGACACGAGGAGGGATCTCTGGCTTGCCACTGGGGAAAGTTGCGGTGCTGCTCTGTCCCGAGTAGGAGTAGCGGAATGTGGACGACAGCGGGCGTTGGGACTGTTTGCTACGGAGGGTGTTCCTGACTTCTACCACCATCTGCTCGTGGTCTTCCCCCTGGAGCCGCTGCCCGCTGGCTCCGTATTTAACGCCACCGATGGCCCAGCTGTCTGCACTAGGGTTTGGCCCGGTGTGTTCTCCGCTCTCCACTCTCCACTCGCCAGGGTCTCCACGTCCACCCACTGAAGGGCCGTCCTGGTAGGCATTGTTGACTTGGCCCCAGCCTTTGCCTCTGCTTGGAGCCCCGTAGCACAGCGCCTTGGTGCAGCCCCTGGGCAGGAGGCTGCGGCGGTCGCCGGTGAAGAACTCCACCTCGCTGTCGGCCGCCTCGTCCGCCATGAGCTCCTCGGGATCTGGGGGAGGCGGCAGCGGCTTGGGCCTCCTCTGCTGGCCCTCGAGCACCGTCAGTCTCTGGAAGGAAGGGACCACCTGGTCTCCCTCGTGTGGTCGAAGCGTGTCGGGGTCCCGCGTTAAGCAGTAGGTGTCCGAGCAGAGCGGAGACGGGCCAAAGGGGAATGTGGCTGAGGAAGTGAAAGAAACAAAAACAATCATAAATATATGACCTGTGGTGGACAAATTCTGAATTTACCTATGCACCTGAAATTGCTGCTTTGTTTGGAAATGGGGTTCACTCAGGACCTTTGGCACATTTGACTGTATATGTTCCTTACCTCGATATAAGACCACTGTGCTGATTTTACCAGCAGCTTCTTTAAAATGATATTGAAGAATATCACTTTATTGTCATTGTACAAGTAGGATATAATGAAATTTGTCCTCTGCATTTGATCCATCCTATACTTAGGAGCAGTGGGCAGCTGCAGTGCAATGCCTGGGGATCAACTCTGGCTCTTTAGCCAGTGCCTTGGTCAGGGGCACTGACAGGACCTTCTTGCTGTGAGGCAACAGTGCCGCCACAACGTGTATTTATAACAAATACTACTATATTCCCAGATGTGGTGACCACTGGACTTGGACTCTCATGCACCTCGTGGCCTGGTATCAAATCCTGCCAGCTCCATTCTCCCAAAGTAACCCCTGGCCCGCACCATCGCCCCGGCCTTCCCAGTTCCCACCCTCATTCTCGTTAAAACACTCGATGCTTTGCTTGTGCGTATGGGAGGAAACGCCGGCACGAACACAGCGAAAACAACCTCCTAACCTATCACCCTGTTTGTCAAACATCAGCCACAACACCCTGATTATGCAGGAAGACTCTTTTTATCTGACAACCTTCTGCCGAGCTTCCGGAGAAACATCCGACTTTCCCCGGATCAAGAACAGCCGGTGACCAGACACCGGTGGCTTCCTGTCCTCCGTATCGCCCCGACCGCCTTGGATCTGTCCTGCACCGCTCCGCTCCACCAGAGGACCTTGGCCAGTTTGTTTGCCCCCGCCCCCCCTTTTTGTTGCACGGGATAATGGCTTAGTGATGGTAAAGTTCTTGTTATTTGTTAAAATTTGTTATTTTAATGTATGTATGTTTATATCTATTAAATGTAATCTCAAAAGAAGAAATATGCTTCATTTAACTCACAAAAATATGCTAAATTCTATAAAAAATTGTGGTTTTCTGAGGACATCACATATTTTTTGTCAAATTTTATATCAAATCAGATATTTCTCCACATTAACTTTATATCAGATTAACTTTATAAAAAAGATTCCGGTTGAGATCAAAAGAAAATCTATATTTTATGTAGGTGCAAGAATCAAACAAAAAGCAAATCTCACCACATATCAATTAAAATTAAATGGAACAGAATTTAATCAAATTGAAATTAAATATGCAATCATAATAAAGTTTACTGATTTTTTCCACCAGACATAAACCATTGCACCATGAAACATAGGGCGTCTTGCTCTGGAGCCTTTCAAAAACCTCCCACAGCCTGTTTTTAAATTTCTCCTCCTCTCCATCTCTGCCTGGTGGAACAGGGAATGTATAAGAAGTGGAACAGGACTCACGGTGCGGGGCCTCGGGGGCCCGGTGCCGCAGCTCGGTCATGTTGTGCTCCATGTCGCTCTCCGGACCGAAGCACAAGCTGAAATGCAGGAAGGCAGGTTGAGAAATCCATACGGAGCTGCGATCAATGATTCCTACACATAACCTGTCACCGGTCATTATAAGTGAAATAACACACATGACATAGAGTTCAGAACACACTAAACACCCATGTTGCCTCTGACATGGGAATCCACACTTTCCTCCCATTCCCACGGGGAGATGTGTCACTGGGAGGCGCTGGTTTGTACATTAAAATATGATTACATAAGAGAGAAATGCCAAAGTTCTGCCATTGACTGATTATAACCTTCCGCTGCCTCACTGAATGAAGAGAGTATTTCCAAGACAAGGTGTCCACGATGACACAAAATCTAAGAAACTGATTTATTGGTGACTTCAACTTATTATCTGTGTTATGAACTTAACAGTTAATAGATGATAGAGATGTTGATTATTTTACATTTTACTCTTTGGTTGTAAAATGTAAGTCACCACGACAGATCATCATTTGTGCATTTTGAGTCATAAACAGTCATCTTTAAAAATTATGTGCATTCATGTGCATTTCACATATTATTCCGGGTGTTTCCTACCTGTGGAAGGGCTGCGCTCCCCAGTGGGGCTGGCTGCCCGCCATCAGGCAGAGATCTCACGGGGAAGGTGGTTTTGTTGGTTCTCAAACCCAAAAACGCGGCGCCTCAGTGAAGCCCATGCTGCTTCCAATTGTGCGATAATCTGAGAAAAGAAAGAACAAAGGAAAAATAATGATAATGATATCATGACATAGTGTATCTCACTTTTTTTTATGACATTTCTATACATTTTATTTCAAATATATATCAAAGCCACTCAATCTACACAGAAAAGTGCTCGACCGGGGGAAAATGGTAATAAAAATCCCACACAGTATGTCAACTATATCTCAGATCTTGCAATGTGACACTGTTTTACACCTTTCGTTTCACTGCTTTTGCACGTGTTTAAATAGGAACATTGGAGTGGATACTATTTCCAATCAAAAGAATGAATTCTCCATGCGATTAGACCAAAAGGGCACGATGAAGGATTATTATATTAAAGCATTATTAGGTAATCTTTTTCCAAACAAGTATAATAGAATATCCCTGCCAAAGAAAGAAATCTCCCCCCGTCAGGCTATGGTCTAATGAGAGATTGTCCAACCTCCTCCTCCTCCTCCACACAGCCTTGGAGACTTCCTGCTGCACTAGCTCTCGCAGGGGTTCAAACTGGACCGCAGCTAAATTATTATTACTTTGGAATTTTTATAATTTGTGAGAAAAAAAAGAAATATATTGAAAAAAATATATATATTAAGCAAGCATGTAAAACGATAACTTAAATTAAATTAAATATATATAATGTTTACCTACCTATAGATATAGATATTGATTAGATATAGATGTATAGATATATTTACTATATATATATATAGATATATTTACTAAACTAAACTAACAACAGTGAGTTTTTGATGTGATATTTCTCACTTTTTGTCAGTCTCTCAGTTAAATGTTAAACCACAAGCAGTTTCTAGGCAGATAACGTCTTTTTTTGGGGGGGGGGCAAATCTGATTCAACCTGTGTAATATAATGTATGCAAATACCAAAAAATACAAACAAAACAAACCCAAAAACAATTCTCCTTTCAATTCTTACTCTCCCAGGTTGGTTCTCCATTCATTGTGGATTATCAACATGTTTTATGCAGTAGTGGCACCGGCCGAATAAAACATTAAATCACATTTCCCTCACCGGTCAATGAAAAAATGGGGTCACTCAGTATGAGGGAACTCCTGTCTCGCTCTCGAAGACGGTGTGTTTTAATATTCTTTTTATTTCAAGTCTGTGAGTCGGATTAGGGGCAGATCTCAGAGCGGAAAACGAGGCCTCAGCTTTAATCATATCAGATTCATTCCGCAGAGTCCTTCGATGTGGCACAGTGTGATCTTGCTTTGTTGGAGCGAGAACATGACATTTTGATCTGCACTCCGAGACAATGGAGAGTTTGCATCATGCATAGAAACAAAAACAAAAACCCCAAACAGGACTGTAAATGCACGCCCTATGAACGCCTTTAAATATGAATGAGATCCTTGAAGCGAGTGCTCTAGAGGTCACTTCCGCCTGCGGGTCTCCGTCAGAGTTTGAAGGAGCTGAACAACAACAATCCCGAATTCTGCCAGTGATTGCTCAGAGTGCGTGCATGAATGGAGCCACTCTGCGGCATGAATGGACCTTTGTATGTCTCCGGCGTGCAGGGGAAGCAGGCATGAAAATGTCTCCCTCGTGAGATGGGGCCTGCCCTGGAGACGTGCGGTGCAGAGCGTGCAGCAGGGACATTTTAGAGTAGCATGTTCCTGCAATAGAGGAGGCTGCAGTTTCAGGACCCCCTAACCCTAAACCCTAACCCTAACCATCTCTAACCTTATACCTAAAACTATAAGTCGTTAGACAGAAAGTAGTATTTGGGTCGAATAACCCTTTACAACTAGAAGTACTTGGACAGAAAGTAGTATTTGGGTGGAATAACCCTTTAAAACTATAAGTACTTGGACAGAAAGTAGTATTTGGGTGGAATAACCCTTTAAAACTATAAATTCTTGAACAGAAAGTAGTATTTGGGTGGAATAAACCTTTAAAACTATATTTCACTAGGTGGCACTGTTGCGAAAAACTAGGGTCCTACGACTGCAGTCTTGAAACTGC
>OMKR01093189.1:0-20720 GCA_900302355.1 Cyttopsis rosea
TAAAAACGACTAGACCTATGTTATATATCTTGTTGAGTTGTATACTTACATTATCCCAAATGTTTCTAACAATTTTCAAACCCAGAGAAATCCCTAATTTTAGCATTTCATTAGGTCGCCTGTCATGGCATCTATCCCCTTTACCCCCTCTACTGCTAGAACGTTTTTAAAAACTTTATTTCTACTCCACTATTGTTTGTATTGCTCTACAAGTACTCTACTGACTATTGTTTGACGGAGCACGATTATTTATTGCCGTTTGCTGCGCGTTCTGTCGCAGAAGCAGTCCCCGTAAATGAAGACTACAACTCCCATGATCCCACGCTACTTCTGATATCATCAGATTCCATGTTTTTGTTATGGTTTTGATTGAGAAATTACATCTCGTACCTTTTGAAGGCAGTTTTCATTTAATAACGAAAAACAATTTGTTGACAAAATGAATGAAGCTTCTACTATGTGGCTTCTACCACAATCTGTATTGTACAGTGAGCAACAATGTAGAATTACTGTTTACAAAAATAGTCCTATGTTTTACAGAAAGGATGATGCATTGTATTTCAACATTGAGTTCAAACATCGCTCATACCTACCTGGTTTCAGGAGCTGTCCCCAACATCCGACACCAACCTGGTCAAGTCCCTGATGAACCTGATGGACTGCATGATGGACGAGTTCCATGACGCGGCCAAGATGAAAAAGATGAATGAAAGCGATATCTGCTCCTGGTTGGAGGTAAGAGGCGGCTCGAGCCGGTTCGGTTTAGCTCCTGGTCTAGCCTAGTACCAAGTGTACCGATTGCACTACATGGGTGGAGCTAAGCGACACTGCAGGCCATTGTCACAAAATTGTCATCCCAAGTTTGTCCTTCGTCGGGCATCTTTCTTTCTGCCATCCATCTTTTTCTCTAACCTGTTCTCTTCCACTCTCCTTCTGCATTTCTCCTAAAGAACTCGCATTAATACAAATCCCAATGCCAATAAAGAAGTAAAGCACTGCTTCACGTTCCTCAGTTTTACAGTCCATACAGGCCCTGAAAAATGACCAAATTGGTAGAACATACAAGGCTCTGACAGTCAATTTCCTTCTTTCTTTGGTATGACTGTATTCCTACTTAAACCCACACATCCTACAACCACTACTTTGACCTTTTATCAACAAACCCAACCCCTCTTCCCACTGACTTCTCTCTCAGAGAAGATGTCCTAATCAGGTCTGCCTCCGCACATATTCACAAAGAGTGTCGGGGTTTTAACAGATGAGCCCTTTCTTCTGCCCCTGTCTCTTCTGCCCCTGCATGTGTTCCCATTGATTTTCTTAGCGCTAAAATCATATCTTTTGAAAGCGCTGCTATTATGCCCCCTGTAGCACACTGCGCTCTTGCTGAATGCATCTCAAGCCCCCCCCCTCCATGTTTTTCAACCAGTCATTATCAAAGTCTTGAATTAATCAGTCTTTTAACAGCAGGGGTGATCATGGGGCTGCCATGCCTCATTTCCATTTCTTATTTCTGCAGTTTTTTCCAACAAAGGTGCTGCACTTGAATTTCAATTTTGTATGTATTTATATATTTAATTTTCCTCGCATTGGTCTTAACATTAGCATGATTGGGAAATTGAAAGCATGTTTCACGAAATGTACATGCACTGACTATTTGTTTGTATTCAATACCATTCATCAACTGTTTCCATTTTCGTCAAATTTTACTTCCTATTTGTAACGGGGGACACATCTTTATGAATGAACTTTGTTAATACATTACAAAATGAAAAACAGGGCACAATGATAGTATAGTGTTCTGATGTGTATAGTGGGAAAAACATCACAGCTCAACACAAAGACATCAAACACCACAACCGTCGAAATGTCCAATGAGTGTCCCAACGATTGCTGAAACCCATCAAACGGCCGAGAGAAGCTTAAAGTTGCCATTTTCCTTTTGACAGGGCATCTTTGTCTTCTGCCTGGTGTGGTCTGTGGGCGCCAGCTGCGACTCGTTGGGACGGGTGAAGTTTGATTCCATGGTCCGGGAATTACTGGTGGGCCCGCTGAGCAAGTTGACCCGGGAGCGCTACCACCTGCTCACCACCGTGGATCCTCCAGATAAAGAGCTGACGGTGGCGCTGCCCGGCGAAGGCATGCTCTACCAGTACCGCTTCATCAAAGAGGTTCTACCTTCTGCATCCCTACCTCCCGTTGTTGTTGGGGGTTAATACTCCTGTCGGTGCCCCTGACCCAAAAGCACTGGAGTCGGTACCCGGGCGCTGCACTGTGGCTGCCCACTGCTCCTAGGGGGGTGTATAGGGTCTAATGCAGATAACTAATTTAATTCTCTCAATCTATGCTGAGATATGACAATAATAGTCTTTGATTTGTGCAACATTTCTCAACTTTCCCTTGTTGCCTCAACCTGTTGCTAGTTAATTTTGGGACCATATTACTAGTCATTGCATTACTTTGTATATTGTTCATGTACAGTGTACTGTCGGCCCACCATTAAGTTTTGGATTTGGCCCTCCCAGGAGAAAAAGTTTGGACACTCTATACATTGCTACACTATATTTCTGACCATATTTTCAACCTTTTTGTTCTTTACACTTAAAACCGGCTCTTGAACATAACGGTACTAACATAACTTCTATGATGACAAGACAATAAAGCTGTTTCTTGTTGTATCCTCTTCCTATATTATTTTCCTTTCTCAGGGCCCAGGCAGATGGGAACTGTGGACAGACGAACTGAGTGCAGCACCCCCCATTTGCAAGGATGTGCAGTTCAATGAAATCATTGTTCCCACCGAGAACACTGTGCGCTACACAGCGCTGATGGAGCTTCTTATCACCCACCAGAAGCCCACAGTCTTCGTTGGACCCACTGGCACTGGCAAGAGTGTTTACATCATAGTGAGTTACCGGCGATATATCCCAAACATGTCTCCTCTGGTTGTTAAAATGGAAGATTCTGCTCTAATTTGGAGGAAACATAGCTCAACTGTTGACAAATTTGATTTTATGGAATACTTGAATTATTTTTGTGAAATGCAGTAAGAACAATAATGGCAGGAATTGGTGAATTAAATGCAGAACACAATGCTAAAGGAAGTCAGTTTAATCAAATAAGCATTTTACCTTAAAATAGGAATTCCGTGCTGTAATTATTTTCTGCTGTAGGACGCTTTTGATTTTGATTGCTCTCAGCATTCAAATTTTTGCTCTATATAGTCTATTTCTGTCCATACCTTCCCCTGAGGAAACTGAAAGATTGAATATTCACATTAAAATACAATTTCTGGTTATTTACAGCTGCAGTTAGGACAAAAAATGAAAACATTTGAAACCAAAAAGAACAAAAACATCAGTCGCTGGCGTTATGGTGGAGAAGCCGTTGGGTGTAGCCGCAGCCTCAGGCGGAGCTAAAGCCTGGACTCTGATCACACAAATCATCTCCAGACACCAGGTGCGACACAGCCGCCTTGGAGACATTCTCGGAGCAGTCCCCAGCAGGCTTTATCTATTTATATCACAGACTAGTCCCGCCACTTCCTTTAACTACAAAAGCTCATCCATTTGAGCGCTCAGACCTGTGACTATGGACCTAGTCGTTACCTTCAGCCTTCCTCTCCGCCTGCGTAACCTCTTCTCAGGCCCAGCTGCCTGTCTAGAGAACCACCTGGAAGACCCTGGCTGGATCTCAGGCCTGGCAGAGATGATAAATTAACGCAGGCTGCCATTTTTACCTTGATAGCACCTCCCCACAGCCCAAACCAAGTGAATATTGCCTGTACAATCACGCTGAAATATGTTGCGCTCCCTGGACCGGACCGGCCTGGACTAGACGGAGACAGACTCGAGCTGCGCCTCCTTATTCTCAGCTTGGAGGGAGAGTCGCGGTCCTGGCTGCGCCGTCCAATCCATCATATTAACGGCCTCATATCAGCTATTCAGCTCATTGCTCACACCCTAGAACAGAGGGAGAAATATGTGTGTGCATTCTTACAGTGAGACACATTCACTCCATTGCAAAGAAGTGCAAAGGAGTACTTACACATGCTCTCGAACAGACATAGAGGTTCACACCCGTGTACACGCATGCCGAAACATCGGGACGCACAGCGATGCACCACTTTCAATCGACACATTCACATCACACATTTAAAAACTATTTTTTCATCCCAGTAATGCACAGTAATCGCGTGATCACAGTGATCACGGTGATCGCAAGCGATCACACGTCCCGGGATTCCATCACCCACTATAGGAGCCAAGGCTTGGAGTTCATCATATAACATCATATCAAATAAGTCCCAGCCTAGTGTGGAACAAGACTTTCTGCTCTTAAGGACCCTTAAGACCAGAGATTTCCTCATGGTTCTCTTAAGATCTCTACAATTTGTCGGGACTGAAGATCTGAGCGTCCTTTGGTGGATACAAGGCATTATGAGGATACTAATACTGTACAACTGACTTCAATGAATTAGTTCATGTTGTCTGGCTCTTTTAATCGTTTCGCTAACATTAATTCTGGGAGAGCAGTTGCTAGAGTGCAATTCATGATCTGGATCAATGTTTTTTTTTTTTTTTTTTTGTTAATTTCTCCCTTTCAGAAATACAGCAGTCAAACCCGGTAGACCCCCTCCGAGGACACATCACCTCCTTGACTGTGATTCAGTGCACGCTATTCGGTGTATTAAAAGCAGTTCTCTATTCGGAACAACCCGTTTCCTGCAGTAATTCCTTCCCTCGTGGATTACGTTTGAAGTCGTTTTTCCCAGACTACCTAAGATCCCGTTTATAAATTAGGAATTAAATAGTAAAAAAAGAAGAAAAAAAACAACAACAACAACAAAAAAGAGATTTGATTTGAAGTCAAAGCTCATCGCAGCCATCTGGCAGGACCGGAGCCAGAAATAATCACTTTATCTCTCCTTTACTTTTACGGGATTACAGGCCCTCGAGTGGAGCTGTCTCTAGCATGCTAATTCCGGACAGGGTTCTAAATTATTTTTAGGCACGAATATGAAACTGAATGTTTTCGCTGCCGATGGCTGGGAAAGTTGTACTCACTATGGCCAAAAGCGAACGTGCCTATTGCCAATTTTCACCTTTCCTTTTCCAACATCAAGAATGCAATTATTCATGCGCATTATCTCCACCGCTCAGAGGCTCTACTGTATGTTCTCGCACCGTTAAAATCCACCTTGATGAACACGCGCTTCCTTTGAACTAACACAGTCCAGTTTTCTGCATTTTACGTTATTATTTCTAATCAGTAGAGATGATTGGCACTGCAGCTTTTAAACACTGCGCGCTCAGGCACAAAATTGCATTTTCAATATATCAGAAGCCACAAAAAGAGTTCATTTCGATGGCTTTGATTATTTTTGTGAGCCGCTTTTCTTTTTTCTTTTTTGTCTTTTTTGTAAATATTAACGGCCAATTTGTTCGGCGGGCAACAAAAGTGCGTTATTCTCGTAGGGCTCATTAGTTTTGTCCCAAGCAGAGAGCAATCTTGCGATATGCACAGCATGACACACTGCCACAATTAAGCGTAAGTGATAAAGAGAAGAAACGCTGCATTAACCCACGGTGGAAGTAAAACGGCATCACAAGAAACAAAGGAAACAATTTTATCAGCTTTACAGCTGGTTGCTTTCTGAGAACTTGAAGAATGTGTTATTTCTAACAGTTTTTTTTATTATAATTTCTTTATTTTCACTCATTTTATTTTCTTTTATTTTCAGTTGTTTTATTTTCTTTTATTTTCACTCACTATAAACAGCATTTTCTTGTATTTTGTATGAGGTTAGAATTGGTGAGCACTGTTTTTTCCATATCCAAAATGCACTAAAATCTCCTCTCTAGGACTTCCTGCTGAACAAACTGGAGAAGGAGGTGTACAGCCCGCTACTCATCAACTTCTCTGCCCAGACCACCGCCGCCCAGACTCAGAACATCATCATGTCCAAGCTGGATAAGAGGCGCAAAGGGCTGTATGGGCCGCCTCTGGGGAAACAAATGGTAGCGCTGATTGGTCGAGAAGAGACTTAAAATATTGTTACCTGCATTTCCCCGCACCGGGCGCGCAGCAAATGATTGACGTTGGCATGCTCGCAACCTTGGTCTCAGGTGGTGTTTGTGGACGATGTGAACATGCCAGCCAGGGAGGTGTACGGCGCCCAGCCTCCTGTCGAGCTTCTGCGTCAGTGGTTGGACCACTGGAACTGGTACGACACCAAGGACTGCTCCACAATCCATCTGGTGGACATCCAGATCATGTGTGCGATGGGACCACCTGGTAGGTAGAAGTTATCAGTCTAAGTAAGCGCGCCGGCAGTGTCGCGCACTTAAGGCCGAGACGCGGTTCAGCGTTAACTACGCCGGTATTCCCTCTGCGGCGTCTACGGCGGTGGCGAGCTATTGATAGTTCTGCGCGCTGACTGCCAACGTCTCCAGAAGCCCGCTGGCAGCGCCGCCCTCCTTTACTATCGCTGCACATGTTGTGATCTGATTTCTCTGAGGCTTGAAAGTCGGATTGAGGGACGTTTCTGAGGCGAATACGAGCTCGGAGAACACAGTGGGCGCCAGGCAGATGTTTTATGGGGGCATTCAGCACGGGGAAAAAATGGGAGTGGTATGATGTGGAGAGAGAAAGAGAGAGAGAGAGAGAGAGACGGGTAGAGGACAGACAGAGAGAGGACAGACGGAGAGAGGGGAAAAACAACGCATTCTTGTCCGTGGTTTAGCAGCTGTACTCACATCAGTCCTGTTTACGAGTTTTTGGAACTGGTTTCAGCCAGCGAGCCACCTTGGGATAGACAGAGCAGACTGTTAGGAATGCAGGCCGTGAACCGAGAGCCCCTTTTACACAGAGATTCTGCAACAAAGCCGCAAAGACGGCTCGTCTATATCGCGGCTTTGCCCTTTTACACTGAACCAAACAAAGCCAGCATGTTGGAACTGATTTAATAACACTGGGTTAGGGTTCTTGCGTCCGGGACTCCATACCGAACTCCATAAAGGACGTATGTAATGCCCCCCCCACCTCCATATATATAATTATTTTTTTATTTTTTTATTATTATTGTTAATAATAATAAAGCATATAAATTTTAATTGGAATTTTTGAGGAATATCTGCAGCGCTGTGACAAGGCGCAGCTTCTGAGTGGAGTTTTATTTTTTCTTTCTTCCGACCAATGAAAAACTTGGTCATCAGAGCGTCACTCCTCTGAGTCGGCTGTGCCTTTTACACAGACGGCATTCCGCCTCCGTTTCGCCTCTGACACTACCTCCACTGCCGGTACAGAGGCGGGTCAACTCTGCCCCCCCCATTCTGTCTCCGTACCTTTTATACAGAGCAGCGATGCGGAATAAAGGCGCAACGATGCCAGTTTGGGTATGCTGTGGAAAAGGGGCTAAAGTGAGAGTTGTTCTCTTGGGAATCGGGGGATTCATTTTCTGCATAAGATATTTATCATAACAGCGCATCTTATCGTTTTACCCAAATTCGGACCTGCTCCTCATCCCAGTTTCGAGCCACACGCGCAAAATATTTGCATTATTTCGGTGCAATTTGAAGAAATCTTTTTTGTTGCTCAAAGGTTTTTCGCAGAATAGGTTCAATGATTTATTTTACCCCACTCTAATGTGCAGTGGAGAAAAATATGATGGAAGCATTTCTCAGTGTTTCCTTCACCTCTCATTCAGGTGGCGGCAGGAACCCGATCACACCTCGCTTCATGCGCCACTTCAATACAGTCACCATCAATGACTTCGATGAGAAAACCATGTACACGATCTTCTCCAGAATCCTGGACTGGCATCTCTCCATAAGGTAATAACAGAATGTAATGTGGCTTTTAATTGAAATCCATCTCGTCTTCAAAGTAATCATGGTATCAGGTTTGCGTAGGTGGACTACAGAAAAGTTTATATTAATATTGTAAAACATTTTATTCACAATTTAAAGGTGTAGTTACTACAGCAGGGAGAGAATAGTAGTGTTGACTATAGATTTAACACACAGCTTATACAAATTGCACAAGATATGACTATATATCTATAATATGGCAATCATTTTAATCTGGAAACTCGTTGTAAATTTGTTGCCCTTTACTTCCTTGTGGGTAGATGAGCCTGAATCATTCAGTATTTTTTTCCTTAAACTAATAAACGCAACAGGAGATGAATGATCTAAAAAGTTGCATGCACATTTATATTTATAACAAATACTGTATTTCTGTTTCTATAATCAGGATTCCTATTACTACACATGGACGGGTGTTCAAGTTCTGCTCTGTAATTTGAAAACAGGAAGAATGTCACAAACAAACTCTCTAAAGAACCTATACTGACAAAGTAAACCTCAAATGGATACAGAAGTATAGAACAATATCAGTAATTTCGTTTTCAATGTTTTCACAGGGATTAGGACTTTATTGGCTGTGTAGTTGGCACTATTAAAAGACAATTAAAGCCACATTGAGCCACTAATGAGCACATTGTCGTCATTCCCCAGCGGTTTTATGAAAAAACACCCAGTGGTGCCCTCTCCTACTGGGCTCTTTGAGGCACTAAGTCAGTTTTGAGACTGCCTGCTATTCCTCAGCAAATGCAAATGTGTAAGCTATTCTCCCTCCCTCCTTGTCTATTTGTTCTTCTTTACTGGCAAAGGGGCCTACATGAGAACAATCTGCAAACTCATGGTATGCCAATGCAACGTACTGACTTAAAACTAGCAATGTTTTAGTTAAGTTCGAATCAAGTCCAAAGTTGATGCTTTTTGAATATGAGTCCCAGACCGTTGCTGAGGAGAAGTTGGTCCTCTCTCAGGTGCAAATATGGTTTGGTGAAATCTAGACATTTTTAAAAGAAAAATGTGGTCCGGAGATCGGACTCGACTGCCAGAAACATTCATCCAGATGCTTTTCACCCATCCCTCTTTTCAATTCAGCTTCCATTTCCTACAATTTGAATGTTTTTAACTGACATATTTGGTAGAGGAACCTTGATCTTGCAAATTCTTTATTAACTTAGACAAGAAATCACTCTTTTTTTTTTCTTTTTCTTCCAGGTTTTCTTTCCCAAAGCCGTTTTCTGTCCTGACCCCTCAAATTATTAATGCAACTATGTCAGTGTACCAAGAGGCAACAGAGAACCTGCTGCCCACTCCTGCAAAGTCCCACTACCTCTTTAATCTGCGCGACTTCTCCCGTGTCATCCAAGGCATATGCCTGTCCCGCCCCGAGACAGCCTCAGAACCTGCTGTGGTCCAGCGCCTTTGGGTGCATGAGGTAACAACTAAGATTTACTGCATTAAGTACTTTTCCACAAACCAGAAAGCTAATTTGATTGTTCAGCATATGAAAGACTCCTGTAAGTAAGCAAACATAGTAAACAAAGTAAACATCTAACTAACTAACATATAACTAATAAAATCTCTGTCTCTGTATGTATGTGTGTATGTATGTTTGTCCTTCGATGAGCTCATGACCTTGATGAGCGAACAGGCATGTTTTGAACGGGCAGTGCATTAGTACCATAAAACATAACACATGCAAGTAGTTAAGCATAAGTTGAAACATGTACATTAGCTTTTATCCGACACTTAGAATTAGATACTAAAGTTCTACCAGCATTCTTAAAAAAAAAAGCAAGCGAGTAAATGACATATTACTACTGTTTTTGTAAACAGAAACAGTGGAACACAGATGAAAAAGTAAAATAAAATACAAAAGCACAAAATTCATATCACCGAAGTGAAGATCAATCCAATTCAAATGAAGATCCAATTTTATGTAATCAAGCGGACAGTTGTGCAGGAGTTTGGGATTAACCGCTTTCCTCAACACCGTTTCTCTGTCTTGCTCACATCGATTCGGCCCTCAGGTCCTTCGGGTGTACTACGACCGACTGGTGCACGACTCGGACCGGGCGTGGCTGGTGAGCTATCTGCAGGAGATGACCAAGGAGCACCTGAAGGAAAACTTCCACCAGCTATTCCAGCATCTGGACCAAGACCAGGACGGGGAGGTCACCGAGGACGACCTCCGCAGCTTGATGTTCTGTGACTTCCACGACCCCAAAGGAGAGGACCGCAACTACCGCGAGGTGGCCAACTTGGACAAGCTCCGCCAGGTGGTGGAGTCGCACCTGGACGAGTTCAACAACGTTAGCAAGGCGCCCATGAACCTGGTGCTATTCCGCTTCGCCATCGAGCACGTCTGCCGCATCTCCCGCATCCTCAAGCAGCCGCGCGGCCACGCCCTCCTGGTCGGCGTGGGCGGTAGCGGGCGCCAGTCGCTCACGCGCCTGGCCGCCCACATGGCGGAGGCGGAGCTGTTTCAGGTGGAGATCTCCAAGAGCTATGGGATGACGGAGTGGCGCGACGACCTCAAGTTGATCATGAGGAAGTCGACACAGGGCGAAACGCACGGCGTCTTCCTCTTCACGGACACGCAGATCAAGATGGAGTCATTTCTAGAGGATGTCAGCAACCTGCTCAACACGGGAGAGGTAAGAGGATGGAAAAGATGATTGGATTGATTCATGAAAAGGTGGAGTATATGGAGATGAGCTGGTACTAAATATGGATGAATTTAAGAATACCAGCGACCCGATGACTGCAGTATAATAGATGATAGATGATGGAAGTATGGATGTATGAAAGCATAGATGAAGCATGATGAGGAATGAAGATGATGAATGGAATTATGATACAGATTGATGAAGGCAAGTGGATTAATGAACATTATTTTCCCTGCTTTTTGGTTCCTCAAAGGTTCCAAACCTGTTTGCCGTAGATGAAAAGCAAGAGATCTGCGAGCGGATGCGAGTTTTGGACAGACAGCGGGAGCGCGATCATCAGACGGACGGCAGCTCTCTGGCCCTGTTCAACATGTTCCTGGAGCGCTGCCGCTCCCAGCTGCACGTGGTGTTGGCCATGAGCCCCATCGGGGACACGTTCAGGAGCCGTCTGCGGCGTTTCCCAGCCCTCATCAACTGCTGCACCATCGACTGGTTCCAGGTGTGTATGCGTTCATTCGTTCATTCAATTTGTTCTCAGAAGGCTGTCCGAGACCAAAGGCCTCTTTTAGTGTGACTACATGGGTATGCATGCTCAAGCTATTTTAAAGTGGTAATCCAATAATCCAAGATTAATTTTTTAAAATCTCATATTTGATACTTTTTTAGCCGGTAGTTTATCAGAAATCGTCATTCATTGTGTTTGCATTATGCATCTGCTCCTCTATATGCTGTTTCCGTTGTTGGTGGTGGTTGGTTAGGCACAAGCATGAATTGCAAGGCATCTGCGGTGAATGCAGCGTACTGTAGTAAGTTGTGGTCAGTAAACTCGATATGGATGAACATTCACAAAAAATAACAACTAAAAAAAAACTATCCCCACCACCTCAAGTTACCAAGAAGGCAAGTTTTCGAAAAAATTGTTTGACTGTCTTAAAGTTGAGGGTAAACCCGAATGTTGAAAAAAATGTTGCTGTTTCGAATGGAATTCTGGGACTTGGAGTGAAATCCACACAATGCCAACTCTCTTATGGATCGACACTTTAAGGTTTTTTTTTTCTGTCATGGGCCAATGTTAGAAAGTTATGCAATTCTGTTTTTTAATGGTTCTCAACCTGATATCAAACACTACGATTCTTTTATGGGTTCACTTACAAACTGTTGTCACGCTGGCAGTACACCTTGTTTCTTCCACCTTTAGAGCTGGCCTGCGGATGCTCTGCAGGCGGTGGCTTCTCGCTTCCTGGAGGACGTTGAGATGACAGATGAGTCTCGTTCGGGCTGCATCGACATGTGCAAGAGCTTTCACACCTCCACCATTGAGCTATCGACACGTTTTCTGACTGAACTGCAGCGCCATAATTATGTCACTCCAACCTCCTATTTGGAGCTCATCTCCACTTTCAAGGCCCTGCTCCAGAAGAAAAGAGAGTAAGATTGCGGCGATTGATTAAGATACTTACGTTACCATTGAGCAGCTGGAATGTAACATCCCTGGGAGCAGGTTTGCATTCATTATCTTGCTTAAAGACGGACCAAAATCGAAACACCAGTATTTTATCACTCACACATTTACATCCAGCCAATCACATCAAATCATCACTTTAAGAAGCCAAGCCCAATCATGGAGCTGAGCGTGCTTCACATGAACCTTTTCAATTCTCACCTGTAGTTGGCTAGTCAGCAAATGTGTACTTCCAAATGTCACTCAAAGGTCAAAGACAGTTCATGAATATTACTCCCTCTTCACAAATAAAAAATGTTCCTGAATGTTTCATAATGATTTGTTCAAGGTTTTTAGACCTAAAAAGTTAAGACCGATTTATGATTTTGGCCTGCCTTTAACACGTAACATCACAAGCCAAACTCCCCGTTGTAACCTTTCCTCCCCAGTGAGGTAATGAAGCTGAAGCGCCGCTATGAGGTTGGCCTGGAGAAGCTGGAGTCGGCCGCTGCTCAGGTGGCCACCATGCAGGTGGAGCTGGAGGCCCTGCAGCCGCAGCTGCGCGTGGCCAGCAAGGAGGTGGACGAGATGATGGTGGTGATAGAGCACGAGTCAGTGGAGGTGGCAGAGACGGAGAAGGTGGTGAAGGTCGACGAAGCCGTGGCCAACGAACAGGCGATGGCCGCCAAGGCCATCAAAGACGAGTGTGACGCAGACCTGGCTGTAGCCATGCCCATCCTGGAGTCAGCCCTGTCTGCGTTGAATACACTCACTAATCAGGTAGAGGGAGGAATACATTCACCAGTAGAAATGTAGCATTCCATTATATTGTGTGCTAATGTTATCCCCAAAACTGCAGTTATTTGCAGTCTCTACAGTATCACATAGGTACGCTGTTACCTTTGTGTACTGATACTCTAAAGGGAAAAACCTTTTTTCTTTTTTCTTTTTTTTATTGTGACCCATAGGAAAGTTTTCAAACGCTAATTACGCCCCATGCCTATGTCTGTAGGACATTACAGTGGTTAAGTCGATGAAAAGCCCGCCACCTGCCGTCAAGCTGGTGATGGAAGCCATTTGTATCCTGAAGGGCATCAAGCCCGACCGCGTGCCGAATCCCTCCGGTACCGGCAAGAAGGTGGAGGACTACTGGGGCCCAGCCAAGAAGCTCCTCGGTGACATGAAGTTCCTTCAGAGCCTCCACGAGTACGACAAGGACAACATCCCCATCAGCTACATCTCCATAATCCGCACCAAGTACATCACCAACCCAGACTTTGTGCCGGAAAAGATTCGAACTGCGTCCACTGCTGCTGAAGGTCTTTGTAAGTGGGTGCGTGCCATGGACTCCTATGACAGGTATGTTTGGTTTTATTGGTTACTGCTTACTTATTTTTTATGGTACAAGAGAATTAGATCTAGAAAAGTTCATTTAATATTTGAACAGTATTTAAACATCTCATTCTAATCCTTTGTATACTGTGCCACATATGCATTTCCTAAGATGGTTAGCAGATTGAAAACCATCAAATCAATGTGTTATAATCATTACGAGTGCAGTTCTAGAAAGGCCTTGTCTAAAATCGGTGTGATTTGTCGGTGGAATTAATTAAAATTTCAATGAATCTGAATCAAATAAATTTGTTCAGTGTGGCCAAAGTTGTGGCCCCCAAAAAAGAGAAGCTAGCCCAGGCAGAGGGGGAGCTGAAAGTGGCCATGGAGAGCCTGACCAAAAAGCAAGCAGCCCTCAAGGAGATCCAGGATGAACTGGCCAAACTTCAGGAGACCCTGGACGCTAACAAAAACAAGAAGGCCGAGCTAGAGAATCAGGTGTGTATGTGTATATGTGAATATACTGTATTTATAATATATATTTACTCACTGAGCACCTACTTATTAATGCAATTATCTAATCAGCCAATCGCGTGGCAGCAGTGCAATGCATCAAATCATGCAGATACGGGTCAGCAGCTTCAGTTAATGTTCACATCAACCGTCAGAACGGGGAAAAAATGTGATCTCAGTGATTGCGACCGTGGCATTATTGTTGGTGCCAGACGGGCTGGTTTGAGTATTTCTGTAACTGCTGATCTCCTGGGATTTTCATGCACAACAGTCTCTAGAGTTTACTCAGAATGGTACGAAAAACAAAAAACATCCAGTGAACGGCAGTTCTGACGGAAACGCCTCGTTGATGAGAGAGGTCAACGGAGAATGGGAAGTTGAAGGCTGGAAAAATGTAGCCTGGTCTGATGAATCTCGATTTCCGCTGAGGCACACAGATGGTAGGGTCAGAATTTGGCACCAAAAGCATGAATCCATGGACCCAACCTGCCTTGTGTCAACAGTCCAGGCTGGCGGCGGTGGTGGTGTAATGGCGTGGGGAATTCTTTCTTGGCACACTTTGGGCATGTTAATGCCAATTAATCATCGCTTGAATGCCACAGCCTATTTGAGTATTGTTGCTGACCTTGTTCATCCCTTCATGGCCACAATTTATCCGTCTTCTAACGGCTACTTCCAGCATGATAATGCACTGTCACCATGTCAATGGGAGATTTGCAGCATGAATGTGCAGCTGACAAATCTGCAAGAATTGCGTGACGCAATCACGTCAACATGGAGCAGAATCTCAGTGGAATCCATGCCAAGAGGATTTGAGGCTGTTCTGAGAGCAAAGGGGGGCCCTACCAGTGCTTAGTGAGTGTATATATATATATATGTTGTAATGGCTATTATAGATGATCATCCAGTCCCTGCAAATGTTATTGCATGCCACATGAAACAATATACCATGACAAGTTAATTGTCAGGTTAATTTATATTACCTTGTTACCCTGCTACCCCTTAAATGACATCTACTTCATTTAAAATTTACAATCGTTTTTTTTCTGAAACTCTTTCTCAATATATCACAATCGGTTAATGCAGTTGAGTTCACGTGTTATTTCATGAAAGTGGTACGAACCCTTCTTCTCAGATGATGCATATCTTGTTATATAATGGAACTCTTTTTCTAACTTTGGATCACTTGTTAGTGCTTTGCCAGCCTTTTATCACGCCTGCAGTGTTACTTTGAAACCGAGATAGTGCTGAGAGCTCAGCGCAAGTTGAGATGTCTTTGTGTTGAAGTGGGAAAATAATGGATTGCTTGATCGCTTGCAGATTAGTTGAAAGTCAATCTTTTGATAAACTTTTAATCTGCCGTCCTGCGTCATTTTCCGTACTGTTCTTTTTTCATTTTGCTTGCATCGGTCGTGCTTTTCCTCCCCTATAAATTTCTCAACACGCCGATTTTCATATGTATTTGATCTTCGCAGATCAACATTTTCCATGTAACTCAACTAATATTTTCAAAAGATAGTTGTAGCCGAAGGCGTGCCTTTTGCATAAACTTATAAAGGCTTTTCTTTGTTTGATGGATATACTGTCAAAGTTCCAAAGAGACGCCAACCTTCCCACGTCATCGTTTGAAGTTTTCAGCTTGTGTTTATTTTCATATCGTTCATAGCACTCGTCCTTTTATGTCGGCTCTCCACCTCCTCACGCCTCGGCCCCAGGTTGGCTTAGTCACTCCTCTCCCTTCTTGTAATTTACTCCTCCGTACACAACACTCAAACATCTCCCTGTGATGCTTTTACTTCGGCTACTTTTTATGTTTTTTAGATGATGAAGCTGCTGATGGAGGCTCCCGTCTTCTGTTTGACTGGGGGTTGCGTTGAAGATGCTGGCTTTTGATCTTTTCAAGCCGGAAGATCCATTACAGTGCCACGGAAATAGTAGTGTGCAGCCCTGTGGTTTTTCACACAGGGGGTGGTGTCTGATTTAGTCTCTGGTGCCCGTCATCGAATTCACAACCTTGAAGGCTGACATACAATTTATTAGGAAAAAAGGAGTATATAAGTTTATAAGGAAACTGAGTTGGTGCAAAAGCCGTTTGCATAATCCACTACTCAATTATATATCAACACTTCCTTGTCCTCTATGTCATCACCTGTGCTCATCCCTCATTCTAGAGGAACACTGAGATTCTCAACCTGTTGTTTTTTGTTGGTTTTCGTATTGTGTGTGTTTCCCCCAAGGTGGATCTGTGCAGTAAGAAGCTGGAGCGCGCCGAGCAACTGATCGGCGGCCTGGGCGGAGAGAAGTCGCGCTGGAGTGAGACGGCCTACAACCTGGGGGAGCTCTACAACAACCTGACCGGCGACATTCTCATATCATCAGGCATAGTGGCCTACCTGGGGGCCTTCACTTCCAGCTACAGACAGGTACGCTGTCTGTTGCACTGTACTTTTGAACCGCATCTATTTGTAATTTGTAATATATACAGTGTAGAGCATTGTTAAGCACAGTAGAGGAAGCTCACAATGGGATTTCAGGATTAAAGGCAAACTCGCTGCCATCTTGCCATTTTACACTCGCTGCCATCTTGGCAGGAAACGGAGCCAGAAATTTCTAAATTTGGGCAGTGGGGCGGGGTCTCTGTGTGTTGATGTGGAAAATGAAAAACACCGGACTGTCAGAGGAAGGATGAAACGCACCCACCTTGCTCGAACACGAACGACAGACCTGTCAATCACGGCAACCACGCCCCCAGACATACACATCTTCAAGCCTTAATATCCCCTACATGGAACAATAATTTCACGTCTATAACACCCATTAGAAGAAGTAAACATGTATCATATTGACTTTTAGCGAGAAGTCCCTTCTTTTTCCATTGACTTCCATTCAGTAGCATCTAGTGGTCATCAGCTGAACTGCAGTTTAAAGTTTAAAGCACTTCCACATTCAAAACTATCCATTATGCTTATTACTAAGATAGCCTAGGTAACGGATTGGTTTATCCTTATTCCATCTGTTCTCGCTGTGAGGTGTGAAATGTTCCCAACGTACTGTCGCCAGTATGCCGTCAACAGGCTTCTTCCAGCTGGAAAGCAAGCATTAAAATTTATTTTTTTCACAGCATCCCCAGACTACACGAGAGGTTTGACATGCAGCATGTACTGTACAAGGACGTACTGTACTATATAAATACATTACATCTCTGTAAACTTGAGAGAGTTGGTAGGAAATCAGTCTGTTTGATTTTGCGGCGCTGTCAGAGTCACTTGGACCTCAGTGACTGCCACCGAGCCAGAGCTTTGAAGTGACAGAGAGGCGCAAGACATGTAAATATTTAACTTGTTGTGTGCTCTTTCGTTCCGCTCAAAGGGAGCTACATTAAAGAATCATCCCCCAAAGACCTTATTGGTGCGCGCCAATCCCCACGCTCGCCAAAGTGTTTTTTCTTTTTTAACAACAAGCAAGGAACACTCATTAAAAATTGATTATTGTGCTGATAAAAATGCAGATACATCGGTCGGAATAATGAGAGCTCGTCACACGTCGGGAAGAAATGATGAAACTTCATACTCCATCAGACTGCCTTCTTGTCTTTAGGAAATTTCATAAACTTTGGATCCTTTCTAACATGCAACTAAAGCCCCTTTCCCACATGGAATCCATAACATTGCTGGATAAAAAATATCCGGCAAAGGCAGTAGGTTCATTAACACTTGGCCTCCTTTACGGAGAAGTTCCGTGTCGAGTCTGTTCTCACATTAGATGCCCGTTACAGATACGCTACGTAATGGGTCAGGGTTAGTACGTACTGTAGTATGTCGTATGTAATATGCCGTAGTATGTCCAGTTGTAGCAGCGGTCATTTGGACAATCTGTCGGCAACGGACGTACAATCAGAATCGGTTTTGTTTTTTTCCTGGCTCCCGGCTCCGCGCTCCGGTGCAGCCGGTGCAGGCAGGCGAAGCGCTTGAGCCCGATGCCACTGCACCGCACCCCTAACTCTAAAAGACACGTCTAGGGTCTGAGTGGTATTTTTGAGAAGAAAAATAATAAAAGAACAAAATGGCCTATCTCCGTAGAGACTGGACGTGTTTCAGTTTCAGTTTCTTTGCAGCCGAGCGCCACGGATCGGAATGTTTTTCTTTTCTTCCCAAAAAAAAAAAAAATTTCTGAAATATTTGTACGAAATAAATATTTGCTGGTATTCTAATCCAGCTCAACCCTATACTTTTCGCGCTTGTCCCGGCAATGTTACTGCTTCCAGTCCGACACACTTCCTGCTGTGTGTGTGTGTGTGTGTGTGTGTGTGTATGTGTGCAGTCTCAGACGGAGGACTGGATGAAGCTGTGTAAGATCAGAGCAATCCCCTGCTCCCCCAACATGTCCCTGATGAACTCCCTGGGAGAGCCGGTGAAGATCCGTGCCTGGACCATTGCAGGCCTTCCCTCGGACAGCTTCTCCATCGACAACGGCATCATCATCTCGTAAGTGTTTGACTTATCGCCTTATATTGGCCAAACTTGGCACGGCACTCTCTGTAGACGACAGGATCGTCATTTCGTTGTGTTAAACTTCTGTACGTTTTCTGCATATCATTAAAGGTACAATATGTAATTTCTGCCGCTACGGGTCTCTAATCAAAACAATAACAAAAGACGGCGGAGTTTGGTGATGTAGTCATAGCGCGGGATCATGGGAGTTGTTGTCTTCATTGCACCATTGCCAATGACAATAAATAAATAATCGTGCTCTATCAAACAATCGTTAGGAGAGTACTAATACAGCAAATAGATCGACCGCTTCGGCCCATTGCTGCGATACGTCAACGTCGCTGCCATGTTGGAGCAAGCAAGACCGGCCTGTAAACAAATACAAGTAAACGGGGGAGCTGCGGTTTTTCTGGATAAAAAGCACTATAACGTTTACATTTCTCAACCGATTTCAATGAGTCGTTTTTATATTCAATGGTTTATGGTCTACGTGGAGTAGAAAAAAAAGTTTTGAAAAAAAAGGTTTACTTGTATTTGTTTAGAGGCCAGTCTTGCCCGTTCCAATATGGCGGCGACGTTGACGTACTATCCGAAGGCCAATGCAGCGTATGTGCGCAATGGCTGACGCACTTCCTTTGAGCCATAAATCGATCATTCAGACAGAATTGCATAGTGAAACCGAGGCTTATAGGAAACCGATCTAAACGCTGACGGTGTCATTATTCTATAGCCATTACACTGTGCAATCAACATTAACTTCATAATGATGAGTAAAAGTGAAAAAGTTGTCCATTGACACTTTAAGGTGAGTTTAATGGGCTGTTTGTCCGTTACAGAGTATCCAAGAATGAGTACTCTGTACTCACACAGAACGACAGTCTGAAAAAAAATGGTATCTGTGCATCCCTGATAAATAAAAAATATGAATATGTTTAGAAAACAGAGGAATTGAGATTCTCACGTTAAGTCTTATGATACTTTCTTATGCAGACAGTACACGCTATCAGCCTACGTGCTGCCTCTATGGCTGCCAGTATCAGCCTGCCTGTCAATGTAGAAATCCAACCTGACTCCATTCTGCACACAGTTCCTCTACTGCATCTCAACTTGTGTGGTGAGGAATATTCATAATCTACTTGCTACACAACAACGAGGAAGGAATCGGTGAAGAGGTAGACAAAGACAGTGGAAAAGAAAGGGAGACATGGAAGTGGGGTGGGGGATATGCAAGAATTTATTACCAGGCCCTTAAGTTAGAGGGCCCCTAGGTTTCACAGGATCAAATCCATGGCCAACGTTAAGAGAAACGCACTTCCCCCTCCTTCACCAGCAACTGCCAAGGTGCACTTGAACAAGGCACTTAACTCGACTTAAGGTGTGGTAGGTCTTTGAGGGAAGATCTGAAACTGAAATGGAGAGTGATTTCTCTGCAAAACATCCCCCGGATAACGAAAAGGTTAGAGGGGGAGAAAGCTCCAGAGAGCGCTGGACGGAGAGGACCGGGGAGATAAGACAGCCCAGATCTGATCTGCCCCGTGCCCGACCAAGCTTTACTTCACCGTGCGAACACGCTTTTTGACACAGTGGTTTTAACCTCCAGCTAAAAATGTTTAGTGGGTTTAGGAGGTATTCCCTCGGTGCTGAACGGACCACTGAGCTCATCCCAGGCATGGCAAATCCTATCGATTTTGACCGGATCGTTGCAAAGCTGCAAAACTCCAGGCGAAAGGCAAATCCGAAATTTGATGCTTAACGAAGAAAAAGGGAGATGAGAAAATAATTTGATTCTAACTGCCTTGAAATGAGACCGTGTGTGTGTGTGTGTGTGTGACAGAGAAAATAAAGTGAGAGGCTGCCAGTAGGAATGAGGAGACAAGTTGTCACGCAGGGAGAAAGTGGAAGATGAGGCAGAACAGCAAACAAAGGGTGGGGAGGCGGCAGACAAACGGAAGAGTGAAAAATAAAGGGGGAGAAGTGAAGGGGAGGATGACGAGATGGAGAGTGGAGAGAAAGGGGCAAGAGGCGCAGCCAGGTGAATTTAATGGGCTGTTTGTCTGGGCTCTTAGAGGCAGGCTTTCCAACAGCAGTATCTCTAACACACACACACACACACACACACACACACACACACACACACACACACACCCCTTTACCTTCTTTTCTTTCGACAGAACCTTTTAAAGACGCTTTGCTCTACTCCAAATTTGTCTTCCATTGACTTCTTGCAATTACAGTAAAAATAATTTAAAAAAAAAAGGCCGGATCCGTATGAATTCTAGAGAAAAATCTATGTGGTTATTTTCATAGCCCTCGTTTTAACATTCTACTCCGCAGGCTTCCATGCAGGGCTGTAGACATTCTGATGATCATTTATTTAAAACATTCAGACTGGGTGCTTTGATTAGGAAATATCCTCACC
>OMKR01093191.1:0-11992 GCA_900302355.1 Cyttopsis rosea
GAATTACATTTAGTGGGTCGTTAGCAGGTCTAACCCCTTTAACCCCTCTCACCTGGAAGGCTTTATTGAGCCAAAGCACAGAGCAGGAGGTCATGTTGCCGATCCAGTGCAGGTTCCCAGAGATCAGATGGGTCTCATTCAGCCAGCAGCCAAACACATCGTAGGGCTTGTTTCTTACCCGCGACAACAGGCTGTAGTTGTCTGTAATTTGGTTTGGAATGGGGTGGGATGGAAACAAACATAGATACAACTTCATACAACTATAAGTTTGTGTAGCAACACCTTGTCAATGTCTTCCCAATATGGTGTGTGTGTGTGTGTGTGTGTGTGTGTGTGTGTGTGTGTACGTACACCAAGTTAATTCCTGACAAAGATATAGTTATAAGTAATAAAATTATTTACAGAATTCCTTTAATCCCTCTTTTTACACTATGATTACAGGAGTATCACACATAAATGGTAGATAGAAATGTTGTCTCGACCCATTCTTGGCCTAATGATGCTGTACTGCCTGGTGCTGCAGGACTCATTCAATGTGATTTTGCTAATAAAAGATAAACACAACAAGGAAAACACAACAGTGAGATACTGGATGACACCAGCCCAATGAGGGTGCATAACAGACAGACAAATGTTGATCATATATGTTTAATGTCAACATGCATTTGCTGGAAAAAAAAGTCTAATATCTATAATAGAGTAAGATGCTGAGAAAAATGAAGAAGAATAAGGTTACAAGGTTGTAGCTTACCTTGTAACCTTATTCTGCTGACTGCTGTCAAGCTCCGGCTTACACATCATTCTTCACAATTCAAAATATTGTCAAATCAATCAGCACTAAATCAACGTGAGAGTGTGGGAGTGTCTTATGTCCTACCAAGACTGATGACAGCGATTTCTCCAGACGAGGACTGGTGTGGGCCGAGGTAGACCCCAGATACCAGCAACAGGCTATCATCAGCATTAAACTGGGAGAACTGGGTGTATCCCCAGTTGAACTGCCGCATACTAGAGCTATGCACCAGCGAAATGGTACCATCTGGCCGCTCTGTGTCCCAAAGCTGCAGGAGGAAGACAGTTGTTATCTATGAGACATACAGAACAATAGACCAACAACAATTTAAAAGCCATTTCACAACTCTACAGTGGATTTTGACCTGGTGTGCCCAAAACTTTGCATTCCACCGTATAGCATTTTCACTGTTGCTGCTCAGAAGGACAAATGGTCTGAACTGTATGACATGCCAGTGACCATTAAGGTTGTTTGTTTGCACATGTTTGTCCCTACCTTGACAGTGCAGTCTTTGGAGCAAGAGGAGAAACGATGGCCCCTGTGGGAGAAAGCCAGATGAAGGACCTGATCATGGTGCTCTCTTAGGGTCTGAACCTCCACACACGGGATACAGTCAAAGAGACGCTTGAACTCCCGGTACCAGGACACAGCCGCTGTACAGACAGATAAGGGGTTTTCATAAACACACTGCTACTTAGCTATTTAATTAATTTAAACAATGCCATACATTTAAAAAGGCAATTACGGGTGTACCCAAATGGAGATCTTGAAAAAAATGATTATTACGTCTAGATTACAGACAGCTGGGTTTACGAGTACAGATACATTTAGGTTATCTCTGAATTGTCAGTTCATTATTATTTATACCCGGGTGCCGAGGTACAGATCTGGGGATGCGATAGTAGCTGTAGAACAGCTCCCTCCACAGGAACTCATCTCTGGAGACAGCCAGCCACTGTCTGCAGGTCAGACCAGCGCTCAGCACAGCATCGTGGGGTAGACGCAGGAAGATCTCTAACACCAGGCTGTCTGGCAGGGCTGGGCCACACTCCATTCTGACATCCTGAGGAACACAAGCCAGAAGTTAGCTGGATAAAAGAACTTCAAGTATAGTGTCAAAAGAATGGTGGTCCCCCATAGACCAACGCTCAGAAACCCATAACAAATATCATAAAGAGGGGAATGAAGCATCCCAACCCAACGAGGATAAGCCACAGTGATACACGGGTCACAATGCAAGGCCAGCGACCATCACCATCAACGGGTGCCCACATGGGGTATTGCCCAGGTGCCCCAATGAGGGAAGGGGAAATAGGGTAAAACCCAGAGGCTCACATCGTAACACGGTTCGCCCAATCCACGGTAACTATGGGTACAGGAACCATGGAAACAATGGAAGACATGCTCCTGAACAGGAAGGCACTGATCTGAGAAGAAGCACCGAACAAAAACAAGAAAGAAGCTGAAGCCCAGTGCACCCAGAACCAAGAATGGAGGTGAGCGACACTGGACAAGAAAGAACGGAAGTGGGACAGCGAGAGAACAGCCCTACACCAGGAAGTAATTGATGAGGTGGAGAAGACTGAGACCATCCTGACCCCTCTCTTTCAGTATAGAAGGATGTGGAGAAAACTTAAACGGGAGATGCAGTTTCTCTGTTTCCAGACAGTGATGGGGATTAACAAGGCAGAAGAAAATATACACATAAAATGGCTTAACAGCAATATTAAATAAGGATAGTCTAATCTAATCAAAAATAAATAAGAAATGTAACTCTAATCACAAGACAGGGAAAGTCCTGCGTGTAAACTCTGCTTAAGAACTACGCCCTGCTGAGACAGCAGTTTTGGAAGAGAAGAGAAGCTGAAAAATTGTGTATTGTGACATTATTAAAAAATGATCTATGAAGTGGGATGGAGCTGCATCACCATATTGAGAAATGTATCATGTTGTATTAAAAGATGTGTTGGAAGATTTTGTGTGGCTAATACTTAACATCATATACATATGGGGAGGAAAGATCACCGATTGTGAAATTCTGGGCCGATACGATATTTAAACTAACAATTTAGCAGATAGCCAATGCCGTGAAAGTTTCCGTGAACGCAGCATCGCTTCCGATACGAATTACAGTTTTCCTGAGTTCCTGTGAATGCAGCATCTTCTAACGTAATACCAGAAAACGGGTTCACTAGTTCATTGATCCCCGATGGCGACGTTCTCTCAGACGGATAAAAAAATGTAAATGCTAAAATGGGCCACCAAATATACTTTGGTGGCCGTTAATATACCTGGGCCCAACACTGGATAAACATTGGACGCTTCCATTGGTGAATGTTATCTTATTTGCCGATAGGCCGATGGCAGTCAACAAGGCAAATATCAGCCGATAGTGATGTACGGCCGATAAATCGGTGCATCTCGACTAGAAAGGTACAAAAAGGCAGGTATTTGGGGAAGTAATGGGGTCTCTAGCCTGCTGGATACCGAAGCCACAACCCAGCTTCAGGAAGGACCAACCATCCACCCTCGGCAAAGATCGGAGTCCCAGCAGCCAAGCTGCCTTCACCTCCACAGAGGACCTGACCACGCTCGCCTCTCGACTTGACACCGGCCTCGGACAGCAAGATTGGCCAGGCTGATAGGGTAGGGTGGGCCAGCTCATTTACTCTCTCTCCAAACAACTTTTTATTCATCTTTATTTGCTATTACAATTTTTACATGTGATTAGATTTTAAATCAGAGCGCACTTCAGCCTTGTTTGTCATTGCTTGCAATAAAAAAAGTAAAAGCCTGCTAAATAAAGAAGATGAAAATTCTCTACTTGTCACTCCTTCTCCCTCTGGGGGTTAGCCCCACGAGGAGAGATAATGTAGCCTCTACTGGTAGAATTGTAAAAAGTTAGTATGTGTATGCTCTCAGATTCTTATAGGTTTCTCTAGCCAGGTAATATAACAGTTCCCTGTAGCAAAAGTATACTTGCTCCTAATGCTTAATTCTAGCAATCACACCAACATTCAATCTTGATTAAAGGGGAGCCACCGTCAACCAACGCCTAAACTGTATTGTACTCTCCGGTCACAGTGGGGTGCAGTTAGGGGGGAAGCAGGAAAGACGTCGGGAAGAAGGTGGTCAGGAGCTAGACAAGTCTCCTTGCCTCATCCAGGAGATGGCCAGGGGTGAGTCATGAGGTCTGGCTTTACAGATCAAGAATATCCTGATTGATCATAAATATTAAATCAAAATTAACTTGCCTTTTACTGATCTCTTGAAGACCTGAACTTAAATTCCCAAAAGAATGTACGGAGACGACAGTGGCAGTAAAGCCTGACCGACGCGGACTGTCGCGCAAAGTTACCACCTAAGCCTTATTTTGAGCCAGGAAAACCCTGGTAACCTGGAGTGGTAATACCCTCTAGGCCGAAGGGACTAACCTATTAGATGGGGGGCTGATCTGGAGCCCTGTATGGGGCTTACAATAGCGCTGAGACAATAGCGCGAACCGGGTTTGTACCAAAGTGCCGTACAACAGTAGTGAAAGAAATGCATACACTGTTTCGACATACAGATAAATTGGAGCACAATTTATCTGTTGTACCCAGCCATTTACAGACAGATCGTGGGATGGCTGAAGAGGAAGACGTTCTGTAATTACATGGTCATGTGACTGTAAAGTAATCTAAGTCAAATTAAAACTTAATTAATTTGCGGAAATGTCATGGCAGATTTAAAAAAAACAACATAATTTTACATGGTAAATTAAATATACTCTAGCTACAGAAATATATCCTATGACTAAAAATAAAAATAAACAAGAATCTCTAACACGCCAAAACATTTGACTGCTTATGGTTCTGGTCTTGTCAGCTGAGTGATTAAAGGATCATGTATTACACAGGAATAACAAAGCACATCATCCCCACTGTGGGTTAGTGCTGTTCGAGCAATTCATTCAAAGGTGAACAAATGCTCTACCGTTTGGTGATAATTTGTGTTTAACATACTAAATGAAAGAGCGGCTATTTCACATTGTTGGTGTCTGACTTCCCTTAACCAATATTCATTGAAATGCAGAGGACCATCTCTTTGGAACAATCTACTTCCATCACTACAATCAACATCTACATTATCATTATTCAAAAAACATCTAAAAGGACTCTAATTAGCAAAGATTTATAACACTTCGTTGTTATGGGTTTCATTGTAATGCATCTCAATTTGACAGTTGCTATGGACTCCGGTCGCCCCTTTGGGAGGAGCACTTCCCTTAAATTGCATAGAGAGACAGCTAAAACATACAAAATGTACAAAAATGGAGAAGGAAGGAAGGGAGAAAAAGAAGGGTCGAGGTTTCACAGAAGATGGTTGCGAGATTTTCTCGACACTTCCAAGACGTCTTTTAACTAGAAAATTTGCGACCGACATTCACAGTCAATGCAACTGATCCTCCCAATATGGCGGCTTGCTCCAGCAATGTGACGTCAGCTTCACGTTCTCTATAGATATTTATCTGGGGAGGAGGTATCCTCATAAGCCATTTTTGGCTTCCAACTTCTCCTGCACAATGTTCAATCTTTTTAAAATTCTTATTGTCTTTTTTATGTGCAAATAAACTAAACTACTACTAACTTAAACCAAGCATTTCCCATTTCAGATTGAAAACACATCAACGCTCTGCTCTGCAGTAGAGCTGCAACTGCAACTCATGATTATTTTCATTATCGATTAATCTGTTGAATATTTTCCCGATTAATCGATTAGTTGTTTTGCCCAGGGAATGTCAGAAATCTGACATTCTCTTTGGGAATCACTGTTCCCCAAAGCACCAGGCGACATCCTCAAATGTCTTGTTTTGTCCACAACCCAAAGATATTCACTTTACTGTCACACAGGACTAAAGAAACCAGAGAATATTCACATTTAAGAAGCTGGAATCAAAGAAATTGCAAATTTTCTTCTTCAAAAATGACTCGATTAATCGATTATCAAAATAGTTGGCGATTAATTTAATAGTCGGCAACTAATCGACTAATCGTTGCAGCTCTGCAGCCAGGGCTTCTATTACCATTCAACTGCCAATTAACAACTTCTGATGACCTAAAACCTCCACTACCCTATTTTTATGCGTGCCATTATAAATGTCATTGGACTTGGCGTCATATAAAGACGATAACCAACCGAAATTGACCCGGCGACGCCTGCATCTCGACTGCCGACCTGACGTTAGCTGGAAACCAGCTATCTCGCTAGCGTACCAGGCTAAATGCAGGTTAGCATATATGGCAGACATCCGTGTGCAACACTAAACTTTGATGCCGTTATTTTTTAACAACAACCTTTAATTCACATCATTTTCTATTATAATCCATTAGTCGACTAAAACTCGACGGACTGTTCCGTCGCAAACGGCGACCAACCTGCTTGTCCGAAGTGTGTTACCGAGGAATTCGAACGGACAGCTACCGTTACAGCGAGCCACCAAAAATGACAACAATCCTCCCCCAGTGGCTCGGCCGGCCAGACCCGACCAGCCGATCGCAGTACCTCGGTTCAGGCCAGATCGATCGAGCCCGCTATTTGGATCATCCTTGACGCATCGTTGGCGCCACCTAGCGACTTGTAGTTTTAAAGGTTTATTCCACCCAAATACTACTTCCTTTCCAAGTACTTGTAGTTTTAAAGATTTATTCCACCCAAATAGTACTTCCTGTCCAAGTACTTGTAGTTTTAGGTATGAGGTTAGAGATGGTTTAAGGTGCAGTGTGTAGAATTCGTGGCATTTTGTGGAACCGACTTGGCAGAAATGGAATAGAATATGGAATATAACATTCATAACTATGTTTTAATTAGTGTATAATCCCATGAAAATAAGAATCGTTGTGTTTTCGTAACCTTAGTAATATATATATCTCCATGGGGGCTGGAGCCCCTTCCACCGAGGCCACCATGTTGCGCCGCCATGTTTCTACAGTAGTCCAGAACGGACAAACCAAACACTGGCTCTTTTTTTTCGAGTTTCGCGGCCACCGTAGCTTCTCCTACACCGACGCCGCCATGTTGCACCGCCACGGACAATTCTGCACACACTGCACCTTTAAGTTTAGGTATAAGGTTATGGTCCTGGAAAAACTGCAGCCTCCTCTATTGCAGGAACATGCTACTCTATCGTTTCACAATTTGATCAGAAGTGGAAAGATAAATATGTATTTTAAATCAAGTCCCAAATCCAGGAGTTTTAAAAGAATGTCATGGTCGATTGTATCCATTGTTGCGCTGAGATCGGACTAAAATGGCACAAGAACCAGAATCGACAGAGAGAAGAAGGACGTTGTTGTGTACCTTCGGCAGAGCAGATTCCGTACTATCCAGCGCTCTGCAACCAGACTGGAATTCGTCAAAAACGTTGAATTTGTTCAAGTAGGAGGAGGACCTGGGAGACGACAACTTTATCCAAAATCTTCCAAATGAACGGGTCGCTTGGAGATGGGCGTGTCGTTTTTATGGTCATTGGGTCTAGGCTTGGTTGCTTCAGCATAGGCGTCGCACAATTGCATATTTAAAACTGGAAGGGACTCCTCCATTTGTTCAACACCTATAAATTATAGCCAAAGTAGGGCGGCAGATTGTGACAAAAACTTGCTTGAAATGCGTGACGGTGTAATGTCTGAGGGACCGTACTGTTCATATATGAGACCACCTCAGATAGAGAGGACGACACCGGTTGAAACTGCTGGAGTTGGCTGACGGCACGATGGGGCTCTGAGGGATCAGTCTGAGTCTGGGGATGAGATGTGAGGTCTTACGTTGTCGATGTTGCCGATGAAGAAATTCAGAAACTTCTCACAAGGCTTCAGTAGTGGAAGCGGAGGAAGGATTTAATTTAGAGTTAATTGTGTTGAACAGTAGGTTTGTGGGCATTTTTATTAATTCGTTCAGCTTTACACTGTGCCTTAGCTGTCTTAACAGAGCTTTAAACAATCTTTTAAGATTTCTTATGACACCCGGAGTGTAAGAGCATGGGTGGAGTCATTCAGCCAGGGGGTACCCACAGTGTTGTAGCCTTGGGTCTTTTTTTTAGTTTTAAAGGAGTGAATGTGTTGGAGAAATGTGTGTCTGTGGCTGAGTTTATAGATCAGACAAAAGAGTGGGGCTGGTAACAACCGTAAAATGGTTAGTTTTCAATTTCAAGGTTGGAAACAGAGAAACCAGATGATAACACAAGATCTAGTGTGTGACCCTTCTGATGTGATGGACCCGACACTGATTCAATCATATTAAAATAATCCGCAAGGCATAAAAACCCGCTGACCATAGGTTTTGATGGGCAACAGATATGAATGTTAAAGTCCCCTACAATCAAGAGTTTATCAGAGCTACAGGCCATAAATGATAGAAGATCAGAAAACTCTTGAATGAAATTACTGTTAGTTTTAGACGGTCTGTACACCAATGCACGTAAGACGTCGTCACTGGCTGTGACATTAATCTTTAAAAGTCGCACCGCAAAAGTGGAGGACGGGGGGGAATTTAAGAAGCTGCAGTGGGGAGGACAGAGTACAAGGACAAAATGAAGCTCTTGTTTGATAGGGACAGGACTTTATTCGGTCAAATTTGGTTGGTGGGGAGTCCGGTCATTGCTGTGCAGCCCGGTCTGACGACGTACCTCCACAGAATTTGCAGCAGAAAACACTTGCTTTAGGGGGGAGAGCGAGGTGTCCAGTTAGGGTAATAGTGTCTATTGGTAATACGGACAGGAATAGGAAGAGGTTGAACCAATAGTATGTTTCTGCAATAGAGGAGGCTGCAGATTCAGGACCGCAGTCCTAGGACCGCACTTCTAGGACCGCACTTCTAGGACCGCACTTCTAGGACCGCACTTCTAGGACCGCACTTCTAGGGCCGCATTTCTAGGACCACATTTCTAGGACCCTAGGACCCTAGTTTTTTGTGACAGCACCACCTAGCAAACTATACTTTTAAAGGTTTATTCCACCCAAATACTACTTTATGTCAACTAACGACTTATAGATCTGTCACGACTAGGGTCCTAGAAATGCGGTCCTACGGTTAGGGTTAGTGTTAGGGTGTCGTCCATCTTGTCCATGTGTCCTAGGTGCCGTCACAAGTAGGGTCTTAGAAATGTGGTCCTAGAAATGTGGTCCTAGAAATGCTGTCCTAGAAATGCGGTCCTAGGACTGCGGTCCTGAAACTGTAGTCTCCTCTATTGCACACATGCTACTCAGTTGAACAGCAGTGTGATCATTCCACAAGGGGAAGCTGGTGTGAGCGAAGGGTGCGACATAGGGGAGGAAGTAAGTAAATAATAATAATGATTATTGTTTGCTCATTTGCATTGTAACAATACGCTTTCACAAATATACTTCCTGATCAGACAGAAAAGATTCAAAAAAATAAAAAAACATGCCAAGACGGTCATGTGTCTGTACTGTAAGTGGAGATCTCTCGCTCATCTGACGTGACCTGCAGGGGACACTGCTGGAGAAGACCAGACACCAAGTGAAAGAGAGAAAAACAAATTGGAATTATGTTGTGACTGCTATTCAGTGGTATGTACAAAACATTTTTTTGCAAGTATATTTTATATTCCATTGTATGTAAATTGCAAAAAAGTACACATTGTTCTTACTATATTGACTTACTTAGACGTACAGGGCATATGTATATAAATAAAAGGACCTACTCTACTGTAGTGGACCATAATGTCTCCTAAAAGGGAAAGACTTTGAGACTGTATGTATGGTTAAGGCGAAATATATAAAATTGACTTGACTTGACTTGACTTGTGTAGAAAACACTGTGGAGGAAATATTTGCATCGCATTAAGAGGAATGCTTTGTTTAAACCTGATAGGGGTTGTATCATGTTACTAGTTGTTGCATTGTCCTGCTCCAGGCCATGGCCCAACCCGATAAAGTAAGAAAGAATAATGAGACCACAAGACTAATAGAAAGAAAGAAAAAAAAAAAAGCCACTAATATCTTCTAAACCAGTGGTTCTCAATGTGGGGTCCGAGGACCCCATGGGATCCTTCTAGCAGTGCCAGAAAATTGATTAATAGTTAAAATTCACCATTATTCCATTTACAAGACGTTGGCCCCGTTATGTACATTAATGACTGTTTTGATCATAGTTTCACTGTTATATCTGTAACTATATTATAGACAGGTACGGAGGGTTGGACTAAATCATATCTAACAATAAAGATCTTCTCAGATGGGGTCCCAGAGACTAAATCATATCAAATTGTGTCCGCGGCCTATTGCGTATAATCAAATTGAGGGTCCTTGATATGGAAGAGGTTGAGAATCACTGTTATAAACTTTCCTCAGCACTGAGCACTGTCGCTGACTGGATGCTTTCTTGCTGTGGCTCGTCAAACGACAGGCCAGCAAAAGGATGACGATACCAGCGTCAAAGTAAGCCTCGTTGTTTTGCATGGGTCAATTATGGGGTGTCATTACCCACAGAGCCATTTTTCATTTTAACTTTCTCGCTTTCTCTTGCAGGTGAAAAGGTGTGGACGGTCCAGAATGATGCAATAACAAGTGGTCAAGGTCTCCCCAACGTGATCAATTCCTAATCACCCCCAACCAGGATGCATAGAAGAGTTTATTACACTCAACTCTCTTCGCCATGTTGGATATTGTTAGCAGAATCTTGCTGTTCATTTGTTAATGTCTTAATGACGACTTGTCTGAAAACTCCTCTCGGGGATGCGGACATTGTCTGACAACTTGCAGGCACAACATGAACAGCAGTGAATGTCATTTAAAGGTGCTACCGTTTGATTCCCACAAAATTGTCAGGAATTTCCAACACATCATGAAGAATGGATCATTGCTTTGGCTCCTCCCATACAAAGGCCGTTTTCGTTGGAAAAGGCTATAGTTTACAGTTAATTGCTAAGGTGAGTTAATAGTTATAAAGAGACTGGAATAATTGATTTGTTATGGAAATATGTCGGTCGCACTCATCGGGGTCATGGGCCATGACGACGGGACCTGTTTGGCCTAAATGTGAGTTGTAACACATAAGATTACGGGTGCTGGCTCCAAAATGATAATAAAATGAATTTGAAATTCTCATACTCTCTAATTGCTGTTGTCTTGAGTATTGTTGTGAGGACCAAAAATGGGTTCACGGGCCAAAAAAGGTGGACAACCCCTGTCTGATTGTGTGTCGTGATACATGTCTGACAGTGCACGTCATCGTAAGACTGGACTGAAACACACTGATTATCTGAATCACCATCAGGCTTTATCAGCCAAGTACGCTGACACAGAGACGGAATTTGATATTCCAGTTTTCAGTGACACTTAGTTTGTACAGAACATACATGCAGTGTTGGGGAAGCTACTTTGAAAAAGTAGTTCAAACTACTTTGTAAAAAATAAAAAATAAAAAAAAATAAAAAATAAAATTGACACTGTACATGTGATATGAAATTATAACAAAATGTAATACAAAAAAAGTCACTCAATTGAGTTTATTGCACAGGTCATACATAAACAAAATTATTTATTTATAATAATAATAATAATAATAATAATAATAATAATAATAATAATAATAATAATAATAATAAATACACCACTATTCATGGGAAAGTGAAAGGAATGTCAGCTTTGGTTTTGTACACAATGTCCATCGGTCAGAAACTAGAGTCCAGGTGGGGGGGTTATGCAGTGAGCCAGGTCACTTCTAAAACAGTAGCAACAACCTCTCTGAACATTTGTTAATAAATATCGATGATCAATACTTATGACGAATTAACACCCAATATATTCACGTTTAGTGTGAGCGCTGAGCAACGCGGCGCCCTTACGCACCTGCAGTCAAGAGAGGTGAGGTGGTGGCTGCCTGACCAATGCATTGCCTGGGCTGGACGGGCCTTCACAGCGGTCAAGGTGGAAGGGAAAGGGGGCGGGGCTGGTGAAAGGGGGTAAAAAAATGAAAAATGAAAAAATCATTCCTTTCTTTTTATGGCCCAAAATTTGTTTTGGGGGTTGTAGTTTCAGTAGTTAACAACACAAAAAATGGCAAAAAAAATAAATAAATTTACACACACACACACACACACACACACACACACACACACACACACACACACACACACACACACACATATATACTATATATATATATATATATATATATATATATATATATATATATATA